>JAKCPI010007931.1:0-19781 GCA_023213315.1 Euborellia annulipes
TTTACTAACGATAGTTAAAAGACTGATAGGTCGATAGTTCACAGGCAATGTTGGATCTTTTCCAGGTTTCCTTATAGGAATTATTTCCGCTTTTTTCCACATTACTGGAAAATGTTTAAGCTCCACCATGGCTTGAAACAATCTACTTAAGTATAGAATTGCTTTACCGGGTAGGCCTTTAATAAGTGCAGGGGTTATTTTGTCAAATCCAGGAGCTTTTTTGCTTTTGATTGTTTTAATTGCCTGTTTCACTAATCCAGGTTTGATAATTTGAGTTGGATTTTCTTCTTTTTCCATTATATATTTTTCGATTTCAAAGTTCAGTATATCGTCCGATATAATTTTTGTTTGTTTATTTGTAAATTGTTCCTTATAAGATGTTGCTATTATTTCAGCTTTTTCCTTTTTATTAAAAGTCAAACCATTTTGAGTTTGTAGAGGGCTAATATTTTCTGTTTTCTTTTTCAGTTTTTTTGCAAACTGCCATAAGGAGTTTTCTTTCGTTGTTAAGTTTTTAATTTTTTTGATCCACTCTTGCTGCCGCCATATTGCTATGTCTCGTTTTATTATTGAGGTTAATTGATTCATTTTGGTCTTGCTTTCAGGATTCCTGTGCCTGTTCCAAGCACGTCTTTCACAATTTTTTTCTCTTATTAAACTTAATATTTTTTCGGGGATGTTTTGCCAGGGATGACGTAAACATTTCTTAGGGATAGAGGCTTCTGCAGATTTAGTTATTGCTTCGCATAATTTTTGTGCCGCCAATTCTAGTTCTCTTTTTGTGGTGATAACAGGAATGTCAATATTTTCGCAAATTTTTTCCTTATAACATTTCCAATTTGCTTTACTTAAATCAAACGTTTTGTTTGTTTTAAATATTATTTGGGTTCTCACTCGAGTTACCACCGGATTGTGATCCGAGTCTAGGGCATGCCAGCTCTCGGCGGTCGCGTCTGTTCTAGTGAATCCTTTTAACAGGGTTAAATCTAGTGTGCTTGGGTTATGCTTGTTATGCCTTGGGTAGTATGTGGGTTCATCTGGATAAATTATGTTAATATTTTTTTGCATGCATAGTTCGAAAAGAACCTTTCCGTTTGAGTTTCCTTTCGTGCAGTTCCAATATTGGTGTCGTGAATTAAAATCACCAGTGATGATCACCTGTTTGTTCAATGAAAATAATTTTTTTAACGTTTCACTTTCTAATGGTGTATGCCGTGAAGGAGAGTTGTATATACCGAGAATTAGTATTTTTCCTGTGGGAGAGTCAATAGTGGCCGAAATTGCTTCTAAATGACCGAGGTTATTTAATGGATGCTTAGTGGGGTTTAAATCTTTGCGGATAGCCAGAAGTACCCCTCTAGCCGCTCCTGAGCCATCTTCCCTAAATATTTCGTAATCGGGTATAAATATTTTTTGATCAGATTTTAGCCGAGTTTCTGTGATTATAATTATTTGTGTATTTCTTTTGCGGGAGAAGTCTATAAGTTCAGCTAATTTAGATTTGATACTGTTTGCGTTCCAATTTAATATATTTAAGGATAGTTTATTATAAGCCATTTAAAAGCTTAAGTCCCTCCTCCAGGAATATATTTAATTTTTCATTTGTATTCTTAGCAGATTTTAGGGTTTTTAATAGATTAATTATTCCTCTGATAAGATTGGCAATTTCTAAATCTTTAAAAAGCATTGTGAGCTCTTTAAATTCGTTTAAGAAGGAATTGGGGGTTTCCTTTTCTTTATTCAACCCTTTTCCCCAAGCGTTAGTTGCGGGTTCGGGTGTTTTACTAACCTGGGATAATGCAGGGAAGTTGTTGGTATCTAGAGTGGAGACACCAGGATTTTGATGCTCTTTACTCGTATTTTTTAATTGTTTTTTATCGACTTTTGTATTTTCCCTAATTTTAATTGCATACTGTACTACAGGACACTCTGAGCTATTTGCCCAGTGTGGTCCTTGACAGTTTCCACATTTGACAATTTTATTGGTACATTCATTGTTTTTGTGTTGCCCTGAGCATTTTATGCATTTCTCGTTGTCAAAACAGTGAGAGGATGTGTGGTCGAACCTCAAACATCTCAAGCACTGGACATATTTGGTTTTATTTTGGTATTTTTCCCATTTAACTAAAGTGTAAACAAGAGTTTTAATTTTGTAGATGGTTTTAATATCAGTTCCCGGGGCAAACATGATAATAAATTTGGGTATGTATTTTCCTGTTATTTTATTTTTTAGCTGGATAATTTTCTTAACTTCATGACCAAGTATTCTTAATTCATCCAAGACATCATCTGGGGTAATTCCTAAACTTAGGCCCTTAAGTACCACTTTGACTAGAGCTTCAGTAGAGAGCTGATATGTATGATAAGGTAGTTTGTTTTCTTCTATTATTTTGCAAATACTATAATAATCATCTAATGTTTTTGTATATATAATCGTGTTATTTGCAGTGCATTTTATGTTGATCCCTCCAGGAGCCTTTTCGGTTATTTTTTTATAAAAGTACTTAGGATCCTTAACATGAGTATGAATTATTATGGGAGGAGGTTTGGTTTTCTTTAAATTACTCTGAGGTGAGGAGGTTAAGTCTCCTTCCATATTACACTCATTGTCTGACAGGGCATCAAAACGATTTGAAGTGGAGAGAGTACTAGCAGTGGATAAGCAATCATCATAAAAGTTATTAGATACATGCGAACCATTTTGACTCACAGAGTCGTCATTATTTAACTTCCTACTTTTATTGATAGGAGTTATGTTAGATTTATTAGAAGGCCCCGGCTGGGGACTTACCGATGGAGGTCTTTTCACGGATTTCTGGTTCAATAAGTCGTTTTTCGGAACCTTGGATTTCTTCATCTTTGGCATTATTCTCGCTGGTCCCTTAAGGGACGTAAAATTTGAAAACTTTATATCTATACTACTTTATACTCACAAAAATTAATATCAAGCAATAGTTAAACTCAATTGAACAATAAATATCTAATTTAAATTAAATCTTAGAGGGAGAGAAAATTTTTTCGACTGTTTACAAACACGGTCGGTTGCTCATGTCCCAAACTGCACAAATGAATAACGTTTGCTTTACGTGTAATATTTCAAAACACAATATGGAGTAAACAACAGATCCATATGGGGTAAACAAAAGATCGCAATAGACCGAAAGGACTGTTTCACTCGCTCCCTCTTAGATATATATATTCCTCGCGCTCGTACCTAGGGCAGACTTTAATGTGTCTGGCAAGATGAAAGAACCATCTAAACTGTCTGGCTACTGAGGAAACATCATTTAATAGTTCCTCAAATAACATATATAAAATTCAGCTTTTATACTATAACGAAAGTATAATTACAATTTCTTTTAGTTTAAGGGTGTCTGGCAAGGGGATGGAACCGTCATAAGTGTCTGGCAATGGACAACTCGACTTCTAACATTATTGGGAATAAAATATATAAAAACTGAGCTTTATACTATAACGAATTTGATATACAAATTTCTACACCGTTACTATCTGTTATCTGCCAAAACCACCACGACCCAAGTTTCATAGTTGGGGATTATTCTTACCTGTATTGGGGACATACATAGAAAAACTTTCAGCTTTTATAAAATAACGAAGGTCTGGCCGTCGCTGGCTCTTGGGCTATAACGTCCTCTATAAGACTGCAAAATTTATTGTAGTTTCAAAATTTCATCGGGAAGTTGGTCAAACAGAGCGTGACAGACGGACTCTCTGCTATTTATATATATAGACATTTAAATCTCACATACATTTATTGTTTAAATTTTTTTAAATTCTAATAGCATAATAGATTAATTGTTTTGATTTTGTGCGATTTATTATTGCAACTTTGTTGCCTATATGTTTTTAAGAAAAAGGCATTTTTTTTTTTTGAAATTTGCATATAATCTCAGGTGTACGAGAGAGAGAGAGAGAGAGATTGGCTTCTGTTCAGATAGTGATGTTCAAAGGGTGTGTGTGTGTGTGTGTCTTTTTAGAGGCAAACGAAAATGCCGACTCATTCACAGATCTTTAAGGGAGATGATTGAATCTCTTTCTCTCTTTCTTTAAAGATCGATTGATCCTCTTGAAAAAAGACAAGATTAATTACAAAAAAAAGAAAAAAAAAAGATTTCTTCTTTTTTAATTAAAATTTTTGCCCTTTTTTTCTTCTTCTTCTCTCTAGGAAAATCTTCTGAGAGTTTCAATTTAAGAATATGCCGTTAGAGATATGCCACATAATTCGCTATAGTTATTCGTTTTATTTGTAAAAATTACAAGGTTCTGTGATGGCCACGCCAGGTTTTTTTTTTTTATTTGAAAGCTGTACATTTTTTTTTTTCAACAAATATATTGTGGATGTTTTGTTTTAATAAATAATTTCAACAGCACCATGGCAGGATATATAGGTACTCACAAGCAAAAGCTCACTTAAAAGATACCTGGAACCAATCATAGAAGCAAACTTGACAAGTAACAGGCTCAGCACTGGCAAAACTTAAACCATCAATTGGGTTGGACACCCTGGTTCAATCCGTTTACAAACCTAGACAGATCTATAATCACGGCAAGATTTAATATAATTCCGACACCACAGTAGTGCCAATGCTCTAACATCCCAGCAACACCGTTCCATATCATTTGTGAATGCCCCACTTCACGAAAATAACCGCAAGCAATATTCAATAAAAAGTTAATCCAAACTTCAGAGACCCCACAAAGTTCTTGCAGTTCCTAAAATCTCCACAACCGGAAGACCTTCACGACTTAAGCCTCTTCATCACAGCCTCAAAAATCATTCTATAATCAATCTACATATTCTTGCTATGAGTGTTTTTTTAGAGCCATTTAGTTTGTACTGTGTTTTTATTAATTAAATGCTTTTATTTAACTTACTCTTTCAAGGTCACCAACTTTGAGTCTTTGCTTAAGGCACTTCCCGATGAGCTAGAGGTGTGAAATTTGATATTTAAGGGTCATTTTTGGTGACACTCTTGTAAAAGTTTTTTCATCAAAATAGGCCAAACTAATGTGGTACTTTATTTGAAACCTCTCGCGTATTAATCTAATTTCAAAAGACTTCCCGATGGGCTAGAGGTGTGAAATTTGATACTTAAGGTTCATTTTTGATGACGCAAATTGTGAGTTGGGTTTTACCAAAATTGACCAAACTAATGTGGTACTTTATTTGAAACCTCACGCGTATTTATCTAATTTCAAAAGACTTCCCGATGGGCTAGAGGTGTGAAATTTGATACTTAAGGTTCATTTTTGATGACGCAAATTGTGAGTTGGGTTTTACCAAAATTGACCAAACTAATGTGGTACTTTATTTGAAACCTCACGCGTATTTATCTAATTTCAAAAGACTTCCCGATGGGCTAGAGGTGTGAAATTTGATATTCAAGGATCATTTTTGATGACGCAAATAGTTTGATTTTACCAAAATTGACCAAACTAATGTGGTACTTTATTTCACGCATCCTGCCTTCTTTTTTTTAATTCTCTAAAAAAGACTAAAAAGTTTAAAATAAAAATATAATAAAAAAAAACTTTTTTAAATAAATGCTTTTATTTAAATTGAACTAAAAAGAGAAAAATAATTTAATTTAATTGTTCTTGTTAAAATTTTTTAATATTTATGACTTAAAATAAAAGCGTGGGCGCTTCGAAGTTATTCCGAGGCTTCCCTTAAGCTACGAGTATCAATGAGCGCCCCACGCTTTTATTTTAAGTCATAAATATTAAACAATTTTACAAGAATAATTAAATTAAATTATTTTTCTCTTTTTAGTTCAATTTAAATAAAAGCATTTAAAAAAGTTTTTTATTATATTTTATATTCATGTGTCTTTTGCTAAGTGTTCTTTATAGACATTTATTTATAACATTTTCTTTTTATATTAATGTTTTTTTTTTTTTTTACTAACTATTCACTTTTATAAAAGTTTTTTGGCATAGAGGTATAGATCTCGCCTCTTCCATTTTAATTCTATTGACTATCAATTAATCTGGTAGCCGAGCACCGCAGCGCTCTAGTCTATGAAAATGGCGTTTAAGAATCTCCGAAACTGTAATTCTGTACAGAAATGGTCACAAAAATACAATTTCAGGCTAAAAACAAATAATTACTTTGCATTTCTGAACATCAAAAGGTATTTTTTCAAAAGTGTAATTGACCAACTCGAATAATCCAGTTATTTAAAAAAATCTGGTGTGACTGGCGCACAGCACACAACTTTCTCTTACCTTCGGTAATCGAAAGTTATGTTCTGTGCTTGTCACACCAGATTTTTTGTGTCGACATGTATTTAGTTTCCGACAGTAGGGTACAAATGAATTCAAGATGTAAAATTTATAAGTATGGGAAAATATTTATATTTTGATACCATGGCAACCATTTCTCGTATCTTCCCTATGAAATACAAGAGTAAAGTGGTCTTCAGAAGATTTCAATTGCAAAATGAGAATATACATTTTAAAGAGAATCTAAAAAATAATTGATTTTTGAATTTAAAAAAAAATCGTTGGAGCAAATTTTGAGAAAATCGAAAAAAACCTGAAAAAGTACATCAGTAAAGTACTAGTACTCTTTGGCCAATTTTGTTCCAAAGCTTATTTTTCCGGTCCCGGGGGTGTTTAACTTAAATATAAAATTTCAACCTCACAGCTCAATTCCTTCATGCTTAAAATTGAACACACACCCACACACCACACCCACCCACACACAGACAGACCATTTCGCGAAAACCACTTTTTTTGGATTCAGGGGACCTCAAAACGTGAAGATCCATCAAAATCTCGACATCGAATTTTTGACATGAAACCAATACTTCTCTCTATATATATATTACATATATACATAGGTAAGAGAAAGTAAAAATAGATTAAAAAAAACAATGCCTTTGCTTACATAATGCATATGAGAATGAATCCATCATTTGCCGATAGATGGTTTTACGGTCACCATACTATTGTCCTGGAGATATTCAAGTTATTTATTATGACAAAAATCAAATTTTATTAAAATAATTTTTAGGAGTGAGGGTGGGTGGGTGTAGGGACACGAAAAAAAGTATCGATACTTCCTGGTATCGATACTTTACTCATATGAGTACTTGATTGCCGGTACCGAATAAAAAGTACTCATTCAATCCCTTCTTTTTTTTTTTTTTAGTTTTTTCGGCATCTTAGGCCATATAGACAGACTTTATAGGTTATATAAATATTTTAATTGCAATTCTGCCAAAGAATATCGCATATTCTTTTTCTCTTGATATAAATAGTAAGTTGATATATAACAGAATGGTGGATATTTGTGGGATAGACTTTATTCCATCATATTCCTAATAATTATTTATTAATAATTAAAAATTTGATACTTTTTAATAAAAACCCTCATTTCATTTTTTTTTTTCTTTTTTAAACATTCACACTTTTTTCTCATTCATACTCACACTCACACACACATTCACACTGTCTTTTAGGGCAACTCAGGCCATTTAAGACATTTACGATAACCGTTATTGATTTTAATATACATATATGGGGTCCAGGCATTCTTATTTAAGCCATTTGGTATCCAAATGGCTTAAATAAAATCATCGGACTGCCTGGGGTCCGAACCCGCGACGTTTGGTATATGAGGTTAGCACGCTAACCTCTACGCCATGCCCCGAGGGCCTCATTTCATTTAATAACATTAAATTTATAATTTAATTTTTTTTGTATTATTGCAAACTATATTTACTAAATTTAAAAGCGCGCAAATATTGCAGAGAAAGGCCAATATATAAACAAATAAAAATACTGGTCGACAAGGTTTTCTTCACAAGAAATCTGATTAGTGAATTTAGTACATTTTTTTTATAGTGAATTCAGATATGTAGTTAGAATTTTCCCATCAGCCGTTTAGAGCACTTTTTCTATTAAAATTTATTTTTCTATATATCTCTAAAAGTGTGCCTGATGGGGAAAAACTGAAATGATATTTGAATTAATGAAAAATATTTCTAGAATCTCATATCTATATCTTTATTCTTGTGAAAGAAAAAAGTTCATTTTTGTCGACCAGTGAAAATGGACAGAGTTTTATTTTGGCGAAATCCGTATTTTGGTTGAGAAAGCCCCGTCCTCCTGGTGCTCATTACTTTGAGGAAAATGGCATACCAGTATACCCCATTGATCTTCCGTTGGGCCCTTTGAACGACGTCAGGAGCCTAAGATGCCGAAAAAACTTAAAAAAAAAGAGGAAAAATACTCATACTTTAAAAAAAATACTCGATACCTACTGGTATCGATACTTTCCTTTCGATATGATACCAAGTATAAGTATCGATACCACATCCCGAAGTGGGGGTGAAAAAAATTGGACCAGCAAGAACCTGATCCTTTATTTATGTAGCTACTCTCAGCTAAAATCAATTGACCGAATTCGGTCTTCTCATTTTGCGTACAAAGATTAAGTAAGGGCTTTTATTTAAACATTTGTTATAAAATGAAGTGAACTTGAATATCAATTTATATATAAAATAAATTATAAAATATTAATTGTGAGATTTAATTTTAATCACACTGAAATTCTTTTCATTTCTTATTTGAAATTAGAGTTCAGTTATTTTAATTTATTCATCATCCAATCGGGTTGTTGTTTATTTTAATACGAATTACTCTGACGTCATCAACAAACGTAAGCAATTAAATATGCATAACTTACCAGCTGGTATTCTATACGAGGAAAGATTATCTAAACGAGGGAATTCTAACCCTTTGCGGGTTGCTCATCCCTAATTTAAATCACCGGAAGTGGGTTCGATTCTCGCGAGCGCCTCGTTTTTTCTATTTACGAGTATGAGGTAATTGATATTTTCTAATTTATAGGGAAAATTACAGACAGCAACAATAAGAAATATAATTTTTGTATATTCTTTCCACCTGTTTATATTCATTTAAAGGTCAATCAAAGTAAAAAAGTGTTTCTAATTAATTTCAAGTTGCAATTTATGTCAGAGTAAAAAAAAAAATTAATTTAATTAGCCTATATAACAATTTTTATAATTTTTCATTTGAGACATTTAATTAATATTAAAATTAATTAGCTTTAGGGGAAATAGAACACAAGGCTTTACAATAGAAGAATACTAGATTTGTGAATCCTTGATAAGGGAGGTTGCCTACCCCTAATTTGACATAATGATAGCCTAAAACCTCCCCGGAAAATTCTCTATCCAGTAAAAAAAAAAATTCATGAAAATCTGCCCAACAGTTTCGGAGACTATTCGAGAGACATCATCACATTTAATCAGGGGCGTATATGAGGGGGGGCGAGGAGGCCCGCCCCCCTGCATATACACATATAGGAATATAGAGACAATAATGGGTCTCGCCCCCTCCCCCCAACTGCTTGGAAACTTGGGTCCCACAAGAGGGGAAAAAGTTTCGGTGTTCTGGGAGGGGGGAAAAAAAAAAAATTTCGTTCCATAAAAGAGCAAATGTTCCGCGGGCGGCACATGGGAAAAATTTAGAAAAAATTTAGCCTCTCTAAAAAAAAAAAAGATAAAATATTTTTACGGACGGGAAAAAATTTTGGTTCCGCAAAAAGGAAATGTTCCGCGAAATCAAAATTGTTCGCAGGGCGGAAAACTTTGGGTCCGCGAAAAAAAAAAATTTTTTTTGAGAACAGGCCCCCTTCCCCCGAAAAAAATTTCTATATACGCCCCAGCATTTAATCCAGTGGTTCCCAACCTTTTTTGGCCCATCGCCCCTTTCTGGAGGTTGTCTATCACCTATCGCCCCCCCACCCCCCTTTTCATTTTCATTGAATGATTTAAAATTTTTAACAAAAAAGTACTTTATTTCAATCAAGTTCCTCAGATAACGTTTTCTTTTCAAAGTGAAAAAATACAACACCTGCAGAAATAGTGACTGAAACGTTGAAATTTTAAAATAAAAGCCAGGAAAGAAATCAGACAAAAATTTAATCAATCTTTATCTAATTTTTAATTTTGATCGCCGATACCGATTGTCCTGAGGAAAGATGCGATTTGCGTCCGAAACGTCGGCAATCGAAATTAAAAATTAGATAAAGATTGATTAAAATTTTGGATTCTTTCCTGAAGTAACCTTTTAAAAATCTAATAATAATTTTATTTTTAAGAAGAAAATAACAAAAATGGATCTTTTTTCGGTCAATCTTTCTTTTGAAAACAAAAATGGCGTTTCCAATTCTAGATTGGAATTATCTTCAGACTATTTTATTTTTATGACAATATTTTGTCTTCTGTCCATTCTGTAAATAGGAGATTTTTTCTTGATTTATTCTTTTAAATTTTAGTAAACTCTATTAATTTCCCCCCTTAGAATACTCATCGCCCCCTACTTATTTATTGCCCCCTGATATCCCAAATCGCCCACCCAGGGGCGATCGCCCTCCAGGTTGGGAACCAATGATTTAATCTATTTGTTGTCTTCAAATCATCAGATAGAATCAACAACCTGCCATCAGAGAGATTTTTCATTCGTTACAAACGGAATTTGTATTAATTAAATTCACTCGTTGTGGCCATTGATAAAATAAAATTCTATTAATAATTATTTTCAAGGATATCCCAATTGAAATGAATTTTAATTCCCTTTATGAAATAACGTAGATATTTTATCCTGTTTGATGAGAGAGAGCCGGAAGTATTAAAATATAATATTTATTATCATCATCAATTGGCTCGTACGTACTATATTTTTTTTTCATTTTTAATCCTGAAAATCGAATTCTGTTATCTATTGAATAGTCAATGACGAAAATGTCATAAAACATCATGAGAACTCATTTATTAGGTATCGGGTTACTTTTATGCTGTGCGGTCAGTCACACCAGTTTATTTTTTATCAATTTATCAATTCGTCAATAAAATATTTCTTTTTGCCCGTGGAGTTTCAAAACTCGTTATTTGATTGAATTGTTCTTTTTTTTTTTGTTTGAAGTGAAACTTCTTAATACACTCTAGGTTGATTCATGTCTATGAAACTTATATTCTATGCCGGTGTAGGGAGACACGTGCGTTAAAGTCCAGCATTTTTGAGCTATTGAGGCCTATTTAATATACAGTAAAGACAAGGGCGGATCCAGAGGTGTTTCTCGGGGGAGGGGGGGTAATCTGGTGTGACTCGTCGCACAGCACACTATACTTTCTCTTACCTATGTATATGTAATATATATATAGAGAGAAAGTATTGGATTCATGTCAAAAATTCGATGTCGAGATTTTGATGGATCTTCCGTTTTGAGGTCCCTGAATCCAAAAAAGTGGTTTTCGCGACATGGTCTGTCTGTGGGTGGGTGGGTGGGTGGGGGGGTGGTGTTCAATTTTAAGCATGAAGGAATTGAGCTACGAGGTTGAAATTTTATATTTAAGTTAAACACCCCCGGGACCGGAAAAATAAGCTTTTAATCAAAATCGACCAAAGAGTACTAGTACTTTACTGATGTACTTTTTCAGTTTTTTTCGATTTTCTCAAAATTTGCTCCAACGATTTTTTTTAAATTCAAAAATCAATTATTTTTTTAGATGCTCTTTAAAATGTATATTCTCATTTTGCAATTGAAATCTTCTGAAGACCACTTTACTCTTGTATTTCATACGGATAATAGAAATGGTTGCCATGGTAACAAAATATAAATATTTTCCCATACTTATAAATTTTACATCTTGAATTCAATCGTACCCTATGGTCGGAAACTAAATATATGTCGACACAAAAAATCTGGTGTGACAAGCACAGAACACAACTTTCGATTACCGAAGGTAAGAGAAAGTTGTGTGCTGTGCGCCAGTCACACCAGATTTTTAATTTCGGTAATTTAAAAGCGCATTCTGTACTTGTTTGCCAGAATATAAATACACATCAAATTTTTAAGTATTAATTTTTAAAATTTTACATTAAAAATAAATTTTTTAGGAAAAAAAGGTATTTTTTTCGAATCTCGGGAGGGGGTAATTACCCCCTTTCCCCCCCCCTTGTATCCGCCCTTAAGTAAAGACCAATCATCTCTGAAGATGACACACCAAGTGTTAATGTATAATCAATAAACATTCATTTAAAACAAATAACCAATGGTGCCGAGGCTAGTACTAATATATTCTATTAGTATAAACACGGATTAATGTAATTGCTCTCAGAAATTTTTACTTTTTATTTTTTTCATTTTCTCAAAATTTGCTCCAAAATGATTGATTGATTAAAATTCGATAATCAATTATTTTTTTTTTCAGATGCTCTTTCAAATTTATATTCTTATTTTGCCCTTGAAGCACACTTTACTCACTCAATATATCAAGCGGAAACTAAAATAAAATCAGGTGCGACCAGTCACACCAGATTTTTTTCTAATTTTTTTCTTTTTATTCTTGGCTGTTGGCCAGAGGCCATCCCGCCATAAAAAATTCATACAATATAAAAAATACAGGTTATACAAAACATTTTACAAAATCTTGTGTGTAAAAACAAAAAGAAACATAATATGAAAAAAACATGATTAGAAAACAACATTATAATAAAAACACGTTCCAAAAAAAAACATAATTATTAAATAAACTTATAGGAAAAACAGTCCTACAAAAAAAAAAAAAAACATTGTATGAAAAATACGTTATAAAAAGGAGCTATTTTATAAAAGTCACAGAATAATTTTGGTAGAGATGTAAAAATTGTAGAGAGCTGCAACTATGGCGTCTGTAGGGTTCTTGATGATTTCTAGAAAATCAGGCGGACTTCGGAAATGGGGCACTATGGATTGTTTTAGAATGGAGCGTTCTTTTTAAATTTAGGACAGTACATGAAGAGGTGTTCTGGAGTGGCATATGCGGTACAGGAGCAGCCGGAGAGAGGAAGGAACAATGTTGAAGCGGAATAGATGGGCGAGAGATCTGGCTGGTATGGTTGATTCGGATTCTATTTATGAGGCATATGGCAGGACGATTAAATGGTAGCGAGTTTTTCGAACCAGGGTTTGCCAAGTTGTGGTTTTAATTTTGCACAGAAGGAGCCAGTTGTTTGTTGCGAGTTATGCCAGTTAAGAGTCCATTCAGTTTTGAGTTGTTGTTTGAACAGGTTGAAAGTGCCGCCCCCCAAGGGCTTTAATTTTTAACAGTAAATATATTTTGCAATATAGACCTTTCTATATATTTCTCTTGATTAATAATTTTTTTGTTTTGACGTGACAACGTCTTACAAATCATCAGGTTAGGGAGGCATGCACGAAAGAGTTTATCGGCTTGAATAACTCCTCTGTCTTAAGAGGTATAATTATGGGGAATATACGGTTAGAAAGAATGAGTTTTCAGCTAAAGATTTCACCATTTATTTTTTCCTGTCATTTTATTTTACCGCGCTGCGGTAAATTCTAATTTGAAAGTTTAAACCACAGTAGATTCCGAACGGCTAATCAGATCAGACTAAATGGGATGTCATTTGGTGCAGAAAGAAAACCTCTAATAGAATAAATAAAAAAATCCCGAGTAATTAACTGCGAAATTTGTTTTTTTTTTTCTCAAAAAACCTCATTTTTAGGCAAAAAAATATCGAAAAATAGCCCTACTTTTTTTTGTGGTAAGGTTTGCACCCTCTGGGGTTTTGTTATTCATTAATTTATCGATTCTCTCTTAAAACGAATTAGTAGAATTTTTACTTATTCAAACAGTAGGTAAGAAAATTACATCAAATTTAGTCATTTTGAAGTAGAATCTACTAATATATTTAGTAAATTTATTGGTTACTTTTAGATTAGTTATTTTTTACTAATTCAAAAAGTAGTTCATTCAATTCCCGCTGTCTGAGAAGCCAACATGGCCGACCAGCTGTTTGATCGGTTCCTTAATAAAGACATTTTTGGCAATATAAGGCTTTATTTAAGTTATAATAATACAAATAAATAATAATATTGAGATAACTTGTATTTTTTGTTAAAAATTGCAGGAAATATATGTTAAGTCAAAACAAATAGATTCCAAATTTTTTAAATTAATAAAATATTATTTTTTAAATAGTCAATTAAGAAATATTTTTACTTAAAATTTAGTAAATATATTTCTTGATATAACGATAATTAGTTTTATTAAGTTTATTTAGAAATAAATTGCTGGGAAGGAATATAGTAACATTCAAGTAAAAAGCATTGTTAACACCAGCGACATACTTATATAGCAAATAACAGAGAAGTAATAGTAAGTCAAGTTTAAGTGGGTTCGGCTAGAACAAGTTAAGGTCCCTGTGTCATCGCACCTTATTACAGATATCTTAAACATTTCTTTTTTGGTCATTATTTTTTTAAAAATTCACTTATTCAATTAGTGAATTTTTCATATTAATAATTTTTACTAATTGAAAAAGTGGATATCCACTATTTACGGGTGGTCTACTTTGCACATCTTAAAAAAGTGACTATACACTATGAATTAGTAGTTTTTTACTAATTCGTTTTAGAGAGTTGATTGATTGATTAAAATAACTTTTTTGTTTTGTTTGTTGTTGGTGTTTAAAGGGTTATTTGATAAACATAGAAATTAGATATAAAAGCTTAAAAGAGGACTAATGGTTCTAGTTAGTTGAAGGAATTGATGATGATGATCATCATCATCATCATTTTTGGGTGCTGTCTCTCTCTCTCTCTGCGTCTCTTGATGACTGTCATTTCCCTTTGACAGGCAACAAACCAGGCAAACAGGGCGGGTAGATTTGCTCTACTGACTACACACACACACACACACACACGCCGCGCCCACACATCACACTGAATAAATTCAACAACAAAAAATTATAATAATAATGTAGGGAAAAAAAAAAATTATCTATATGTCTTTTGAGTTCTATCATCGATCACGAATCATGAAATCTGGTGTGACTGGTCGCACAACTTTCGGTAATTAAAATTTAAAATAAACAAATAGGTGTTAAAAAGTAATGTAAAATGCTATTCAAAATTACTTCCTTGCCTCAAATTCTGTAAACAAAAACTTTAAAGCCAAAGCGTTAACATTTAGTAAAGAGTGTTAAAAATTCATGTCTAGGGGGTGCCTTTAATTATTTAACGTCGTATTTTAACGTCTTGTTTAAAATAAAATGGCATCCTTAATCTAAAAAGTAAGGTTATGATTTCGATAGCTTTGAAATAAAAGCAACATGTTAACGCCGCTGTTAAAACTTTGTCTAGAGCAGTGGTTCCCAAACGGTGTGCCCCGGCACCCAAAGGGTGCTGCGAGATATTTAGGGCAAAAAAAAAAAATGAACGGAAGCGGCAAAAAGTTTCCCGCATGACGGAAAAACAAAAAAGGTTAAACGATTTATGGTGGGGGAGAGATCTATAAGAACAATGGGACCAAAATTTTTTAATATTTTGCCAAATAATATAAAAAATTCATTGAATGTAAATATGTTTAAAAAAAGATTGAAGTCATTTTTACTTGGCAAAACTATATATTCAATAAATGATTACTTTGTCATTCAAAATTCGAATAACTTGTAAATGTATATAGATTGTACTCAGTGGCGGCGCGTCCACTAGGCAAACTAGGCGGCCGCCTAGGGCGGCAACCTGGAGAGGGCGGCAAAAAGGGAAAAATAAAAAAAAATTTTGGTTCCGCAAGAGGCACCCGAAAAAATTTCGGTCCCGGGGGCGGCAAAAATTGAGCGTCTCTAAAAAAAGGTAAATTATTTTCCCGGACGGGAAAAATTTTTGGTTCCGCGGAAGAGAAAATGTTTCGCGGGCGGCACACGGAGAAAAAATTTTGGTTCCGCGAAAAAAAAAAATATCGCAGAAAAATTCTTGAGATCGGGGAAAATTTTAAGGAGGGGGCGGCAAATTAAATTTTTAAAGTTTTTTGGGAGGGGGGGCGCAAAAAAAATATCTTGCCTAGGGCGGCAGAATAGCTTGCGCCGGCCTGATTGTACTGTAAGTTAAACCTGACGCTTCAATATACTTATCAATGTATCTTTTGAAGAAAATAAATAATTATTTATTTATTTATTTAAAGAACTCTTGGCATTAGGCCACCAGCCATTTTTGCCACCGCTACAAAATAAATAATGAATGAATGAATTTTCAGGACAAAAAAAAAAATTTTTTTTTTGTATAGCCAGCAAAAATTTCGTTTCACTAAAAAATAGGTAAAATGATTTCCATGCAAGGAGAAAAAAATCCCGCGTAGGGAAAAAAAAATTTCCCGCGGAAGGCGGCAAAATATTTTGTCTTTCTAAAAATAAGGTAAAATGATTTAGGGAAAAAAAAATTTCGTTGAGGGGAAAAAATTTTCCGGAGGGCGGCAAAAATTTCGTAGGGGCCTATTGCTAGAGGGAAGGGTGCCCCTAGTGTGTTATGTTATTCCCAACACATTTTTGGGGTGCCGTGGACTTCAAAAGGTTGGGAATCACTGGTCTAGAGAATAGCATTTTTTAACTCTGATTGTTTCTACATTACTTTTTAACACCCATTTGTTTATTTTAAATTTTAACGTCTGTTTTTAGAGAATAGACTCGATAAAGAGTTCAGAAAATATACTTTAGCTCCCAAATTCTCAAAAGGGAGACTCAAAAAAATTCCTCCATCTAAATACTTTGTTTTTTGCTTTTCCTAATCTCGAATATATATTTATTTTCTATAAAATTGCAGCCGAAGGCGGGCCACGCGACTAGTAAAGTATAAAGCAAATAGAATCATATTCTGAAGATGAACTCGGATATCATTTTGATTCTTTTGTAAGTAAATTTATAAAAAAAAAAAAATCTGGGTGTGCCTGAAAATAAATATAGTACACGTAGCTTAAGATTTTTTTTTATTGTTTTTGAAAAATATTTATATATTTTTTTTTTTTATTCCTTTCTTATATAAGAGAGAGTTGCCTTCAAATTGTGGGATTAACCCAACTAGATGAGTTAACGTCATTCATTAAAAAAAAAAAAAAAAAAAAAACGTTAATTAACTGTATAGGGGATACAAAAAAATTTGTTTTTTGATTTTATTATTAAAATATAAAAAAAAGGAGCTCTTAATTTCTTTTTGTGTAAAAGAATCACAAATCAAAATATTATGTTACAACTGAAAAGACTTGGTGATATGTTTCAATATATTTTTTGACAATAAATTCTTTTAAACATTTCTTAATTGCAGAATTGTGTTAACTTAGAGGCTGTTGCTTCATATATAGTCAACTAGCAACTAGCAAATCATCGATATAATAAACAAGCACACGCTTAACCTTCAAGTTAAGAAAAAAAATGAGTTTTTTCACATATATTTAGGTATCAGTATTTTTATGAAGGTAGCAACTTAATAAAGGCATCATATTAACTACCCTATCAAGATAGCTCATTTATCAGGCACAATACTTGTTTGTGCTTCTAAAAGTATATACAAAATCAGGTTTACTTAACTCAAATTAAAAAGCATTTTTATTGGCCTATAATTTTTCTAAATCTTTACATCAAATTCCACCTGTAGTCTTCAATAACCCAAACTTAACTTAAGAAATTTTAAAAATTATTATTTTTTTTTTTTTTTTTTTTTTTTCTCATTCACACTCACACTCACACACACATTCGTACAGTCTTTTTGGCAACTCAGGCCATATAAGACTTTTTACGATATCCGTTATTAATAAATATACATATATGGGGTCCAGGCATTCTTATTTAAGCCATTTGGTATCCAATTGGCTTAAATAAAATCATCGGACTGCCTGGGGTCCGAACCCGCGACGTTTGGTATATGAGGTTAGCACGCTAACCTCTACGCCATGCCCCGAGGGCTTAAAAATTATTTAAAAATTTAACAAAAGATAAATAAACAAAAATTGTGTTGCTAATTTCATCCCTTACCGAACTTTGGTTCTTAGCTAACTAATTACCGTACATTCTGGAATCTTATTTAATCATATGATTGGCCTAACTAGATGTGAAAAAATTCAAGTCAGCTTATCCAAGAGACAGCTTATTAATTATAACTGAAGCAGCCGGCACTTACAAATTTATCTAAGGACAAGTAGTTTGTGATGCGTTTAGTCATAAATATCCTTTTTTTTTTTTTTAAATTTCGTTAAAAACAAAAAAAAAAAAGAACGCGAATTCTTGAATATTTTTCAGATGTTTCTTCAAAATAAAAAAAATAAATAAATTTTTTTTTTAATCCTGTTAAGTTGGCAACCATTCAAGAATCTGATTTTAAATTCAATTCTTGTGACTTGAGACAGAAAATGGCCTTATTTATTGATGTCGCTTTTCAGAACGGAATTCTTTTTGTGTATGTGTGCGTGTGCGTGTGTGTGTGTGTGTGTGTGTTGTCTCTCTCTCACTCTCCCGAAATTTTTTTTTTTTTTTTTTTTTTACTTTTCGGCTTTAAACATTTACATTTATATATATAAAAAAAAATTAAATTTTAATTTGACAAATTTATTATCTCCGCCCCTCCCTCCCCTTTATTTAAAAAAAAAAAAAACACTTGGCTATGGTATAACAGAATATAATATTATTCTGTTAATTAAAATATTTTTGTTAGATGCAGACGATAAGGGGGGACCCTTTTTCTAAAAAAAAAAGGCAAAATCATTTTCCTTCTTCTTTTTTATATTCTCTGAAAATATACATATTCATTGAAAGTGAAATTAAAATTTAAAATTATAAGTGTAAAAGTTTTTATATAAATTAGATTAGAGGAATTTTCATCAGGTCTTTCTTGTTTTGGAAAGTATTATGCAATTTTTTAACAGTCATACTATACTAGTCGCTGAGCCCGCCTTCGATTTTCTTTTATTTTATTTTTTTTTTTGCTCGAGAAAAAATCTGGTGTGACTGCTCGCACTGCCCACAACTTTCTCTTACCTTCGGGAATTAAAAATAATTGATTTTTAAACAAAATCGTTAAAGCCAATTGTGAGAAAAATAAAAAAAAATACATCAGTAAAGTACTAGTGCTATTTGGTCGATTGGAATGAAATTCCTGTCCATGCTTGAGACATGAATATTTAGCTAAAGTATAAAATTTGTCTATCGAGAGTTCTTTCCTTATTGAGTTATTTAATTTAATCTCCACTTTTTGATATTTCAGTTGAAATTCATTCAAATGATTGTGAAAATGACGTCAAATTCACGCTAAAAGGGAATCGCCTCCCTTTTAATGGCAATTTCAAGAAAAGCAATCAAACGGACATTTAAAAAAGCAATAAAATCCCTTTCAGAGAAATTTACACCAAATATTATGTTTTGATATTTTAACTGGAATCGATCTTCTTGAAATTTAAGATTTTTTCACAATAAAATAAATTAATTTCAAGTGAAATATCAAAGTATGTGGGTTAATGGGAATTACTCAAAAACGAATAAACCCCCGGTACTCAAATTTTATACTTAAGCCAAGTACCTATGTCGCAAGTATTTTAAGAAACTTCAATCACATCAGCCAAAGGGTACTAGTACTTTACTGATGTATTATTTTGGATAAATAAAAAAAAAAAAAATTATTATATAATAACAATTTTTATTATTTTTCATTTGGGAGATTTAATTATTTAATTCTTTTAATTAATTGTCTTTGATTTTTTTTTTCATTTCAGAAGAGGGATTAAGAACCCATTGTCTTCCATTGGGTAAAATTTTAAACTTTCACGAATTTTTGAGCTTCCCCATTAGGGGATTTGGTGACAAGAGTGTTTTTTTTTTTTTTTTTTTTTTTCTGAACGCGAACCTCTCTCTTTAAGAGTATAGTATAGCGTGGAAGACAGATAGACAGACACTACAAT
>JAKCPI010007932.1:0-11442 GCA_023213315.1 Euborellia annulipes
AATTTTTTTTTACAGGGCTATATTTTTTCACACTGCGGGGTTTTTTGGAAAATTTTTTTTTGGGAAGGCGCCCCCCCCCTTATATACGTCCCTGGTGTATGCGTGTGTGAATGGGAAAAAAGTTTTTTAATAAAAAAAAAAAATTATAAATATTCGTAAAATAAGTTCAAATAAGCACGAAAGGGAAAAAAAAGCACGAAAACTCAAAAAAAGCAAAAAAAGCATAAAAAATGCAATCTCAATGCACTTAGTTTTTCCTAATTCGTATAGAAATTAAATATCTAATGGTTACTTATAAAATTCAGCAATAAGCATTTTGCTTAAAATCCGGTCTCTACTTATAACTATTTAGACTATTTTGTTCATAATTACGTTAATACTTAACAAATTTTCACAAATGAATAATTTTTAGAAAGCCAAAGAACTATAGAATATCGTTTTTTTTTTTTTTTTTTTTTTGCATTAAGGAATGGTAAAATTGCATTAGAGTGTGCAATTGGAATATAAATTAAAAATTGAACTGGAGGCCTAGGTATTTATTTTGATAAAGCCTTCCAATAGTGACTGATGTGATATTCAATTAAGTGGTACACGAAAAAAAAAAATTTGAGGACCTTTGATATAGAATAATTCTATACAAAATGGACAATTAAATGGATAATTAAAAGATTTTACATAAGTTAATAAATATTTTTAATTCAAACTCTTCTCGCTTTTGTGCTTTTTTGTTATTATTTAAAAAAATCTGGTGTATATGTAAGAGAAAGTAAAAAAATCAATATAAGCTTACTCAATAATGAAAAAATTTTAAAACAAAAATTTTCCGTTAGACTTTTTGGCCACACATCGCTACTTTTCTCCTTATGGTGAAAATTGTTTAGTTATGTAGTAGGTCGTATATTTATTTTCAATCTTCAGAATTGTTTTATATAATTTAACTTTAATCTCCACTATGATGTTTCATTAACACATCTGCTCAATTCATAAAAAAAATCTGAGTAAACTGACTTGCTAATCATATCTCACTGGTGAATATAATTAAATTATAGTAATGATTATTCCACAGTATATAGGCTAAAACAATTCTGAATTGTATAAATTAGTGCAAACTCACTCACATTTAACAGCTAAAATATAATCTAAAGGCTTTCAACGTCCTGATAAAGGGATCTTTCGCTTTCTTATTTATTTATTTCTGAGGTGATTGTAATTTTTTTATCTTTGAAGCTTCCCGTGAAGAACACAAATGACAAAAAATTCTACCTTTAAATACGTTACTATATTTATAGCAGAGTGCCTCTCTTAATAAAAAGACATTGTTACTTAGCGCCTGAGGATTTATTTCTTTCTTGTTCGTGCAATTTCTCAAAAACTGTATCTTCTAGAATCGATTTCTTTTCGTCGGGCAATAGATCGCCTCGAGCTATGAGCTTTTTTTCCTTTTTTTCTTTCTTCTTGTTCTTTCAACTTAAAGTTTCAACTTTTTTGTTTAGCTTTAAGTCTCAAACTTCTTCAATAGTATCAAATTAAAAGTGATTATAGCCGCGCCGCCCGCCTTCGGCGGGACTTCACTTCGCCCTCTGGACCCCCCACCAACTGGCTCGGGCCCGCCTGCCGCGGACCCTCGCCTTTTCTTAATTTGGTATCCAAATGGCTTAAATAAAATCATCGGACTGCTTGGGGTTCGAACCCGCGACTTTTGGTATACGAGGTTAGCACGCTAACCTCTACACCAAATCCCGAGGGCTTTTCTTAATTATGAAAAGAAAATTATTATTATTATTATTTTTTTTTTTAAACATTCACACTTTTTTCTCATTCACACTCACATTCACACAGTCTTTTCGGCAACTTAGGCCATTTAAGACTTTGACGATAACCGTTATTGAATATATTAATATATTTATTTGGGGTCCAGGCATTCTTATTTAAGCCATTTGGTATCCAAGTGGCTTAAATAAAATCATCGGACTGCCTGGGGTTCGAACCCACGACATTTGGTATACGAGGTTAGTACGCTAACCTCTACGCCAAGCCCCGAGGGCAAGAAAATTATTATTACTATATATTCCAATCCAGTGCCTGCTTGAGGATTTGTTTGCATTCGAAGAATACACAACTGCAAAAAATACATTAATTGGACCCTGTTATGCATTAGTGTGTCAAGCGCCAAAAAAAATTTAAAAATTGAGTTAGTCACGGAATATTGTTTCAAATGCTATAATTAATAGTATTTTTTTTTATGATATATGTCCTAAAAAAAACTTATATTTGCAAAATTGGCAAAAATAGACCTATAATCCAACGAACACAAAAAACTTTAATGTTAATTTTCTCAAAACTCGGTAGCTGGGGCTTGACACACTATTGCGTAACAGGGTCCAATTATTCTCTATACATTTCCTATGGGAGAAATCGTAACTTTAGGTATTAATAACTCAAAAAGTTATAGGAATTTCGGGACCCGAGTATTTTTTCGGGACTCTCCCTAACGTCCTCTATAAGACTGCAAAATTTCGTTTCAAAATTCCAACGGGAAGTTGGTCAAACAGAGCGTGACAGACAGTCAGACGACAGACGGATACTCCGCTATTTTTATATACCGGTATAGATAGATAATTTAAAAGATGTTAGAAATGTCCTTTAAAGTGTCGAATTTTGAAATTCGAAAAATAGTTTGATATCGTTTTAAGCAATTTTTTTTTTTTTTGCTGAATTTAAATAACAGATTTACACTTTTATATATGCTAAATGGATTTTGATCTTTTAAAAAAACCAAATTTCATCTCGTTTTGAAAAGCTTTTAAACTAAAATGCTAACGTAATTTTAGTATGGAAAATCCTTATGATTTCTACCAGTTCAAAGACATTCTTGGCATTAGATGAAATACGAGTACAATCTTTGATTTAAATATCTGGAAGTAGAAAATATTCGAAAGAAAAGCTGCGGATTTTTTGCTAAAATTCAATTAGAGAATTTTATTTGAGATGGGGAATTTCTCGATAGGGGTAATAGAAATTGAGTGGGATTTTATTATAATTAATAAATAAATTCTTTTAACAAGTCATCTAAATTTTCGTTAAGACCTAACATTCAGAACCAACAAATTTCTTTTATAAAATTTAGTGCTGAACGGTTTATTGTTAGAAGTGTCGCTAAGCCGCTTAATCAAAGGCCAATCAAACGACTGGATTAAAAACCCGTTCTTAAATATTATCGTTTCATTTGACCTGAAGATAAGTATTATCCCTGCTCGAAGCGTCGACAAATAAATCAACTTTTTATTACACTTCTCCCCATCACTTTGATTAGAGATTTCTTCTTCGAAATAAAAAAAAATTTATCATATTCGTCGATAATACCATTAGTCAATTGTCTCTTAAATTTCATTTATTAATAAAAAAACGTTTAGGAAATGAACATGAATATTCCATTTGAATAAAAGTATATTTTAAAACATAAAGGAAATTGCGTTACTTAAATTTTCTTTTTTATTAATTATTAACTAAATATTATTCAATTTCATTTATTCATTTCTCTATTCCTGACTTTCGCTTTGTTTCAAGCACAAAATTCCTTTAATATTTATTGAATAATTAATTTTGATTAAAATATCATACAGACGTGATGAGAGACTATTTTATTAGGTTTTTTTTTTTTTTTAAACATTCACACTTTTTTCTCACTCACACTCACACACACATTCACACTGTCTTTTCGGCAACTCAGGCCATATAAGACATTTACGATAACCGTTATTGATTTAATATACATATATGGGGTCCAGGCATTCTTATTTAAGCCATTTGGTATCCAATTGGCTTAAATAAAATCATCGGACTGCCTGGGGTCCGAACCCGCGACGTTTGGTATACGAGGTTAGCACGCTAACCCCTACACCAAGCCCCGAGGGCTATTAGGGGTTTTAATAACATTCATCTTCTTTTAAATGTCTTATCGCTTGTTATATGAAATAGCCGCACATATTGAAATATTGAGAAATGACTGTTCGCGAAAAAAATTAGAAAGATTCTGTAGGTTTCCGAATAGCTTTCTCACCTCGGCAAGATGGATGTATACTGAGAAAGTTTTTTTTTTTTTCTATTTTTTTTTTTTTGTTCAATACACAAGCAGCCTGGGCGAAAACTTATCATTTTAATTTTTCAGGGGGGGGGGGCAAATGCCTGGTTGCCCATTCTCCTGAGCGAGATTAAAATTTCAAACACAACGCGAAAGAAGGAAATAAACAGTTAAAATATTAAATAAAATAAAAGACTTCTTTTCGGCCCGAATTATTTTAATATTCTTTGTCGACGTTTCGGGAACTTAACGCCTCGCATCTTCAGGACAAAGAAGTTAAAAAAATTCTTAACTCTCCTTCTTCAGTTGTTAGAAAAGTAAGAATGGTAGTTACTTTTCTAACAATTGAAGAAGGAGAACTAAGAATTTTTTTAACTCCTTTGTCCTGAAGATGGGTGACGTTTAGCTCGCGAAACGTCGACAAAGTATATTAAAATAATTCAGGCCGAAATGAAGTATTTTATTTTATTTCATCTTCTATTTCAATTAATTTATATAAATAGTTTCATATTTTAATAACCACAAGAAGGAAATACCACCAAAATAATACTCTTAAGTGTAAATAAATAAAAATTTTAAAGTTATATCGCCCTATAGTTATATTTTACAAAATATATTTTACAAAAACATTTTATTTTTTTTCTCTAATGAGGATGCTTGCGCATAAGAATGATCATGATTGTCATAATAAATAGCTACCATATTCCCACCTTATTGTAAAAACAACGGCAAAGTATCAAGTGTTTAAAATAATTCCGAAGAAAAAAAACTATATATTTTTGAACGTGCGGGTTTTCGTATTCTCGTATTTCAGCTGAATTTCTTACTACCAAAAAATTTAATTAAGGACAATCCCACGTCTCTCTTATTCTACTGTATTTGAGTGTTAAGCGAAGTTGCATACATTCCAAAGGCAAAAATATAATAAAAAATAGCCTTTTTCTAAAAAAATTCGTTAAATAGAATAATTGCAATAAAAAATACCCAAGGGCGGAAGGAACTAATTACTCTTCCCCCCCCCTCCTTCGAGATTTGAGAAAAATATTTTTTCTCACATTTACCTATGTACTTTTTCACTTTTTTTCGATTTTTCAAAATTCTCTCTAACGATTTTGATTAAAATTCAAAAATCAATTATTTTTTAGATGCTCTTTTCAATGTATATTCTCGTTTTGCTCTCATAATTGTTTGAAGCACACTTTACTCTTGTACTCCATAGAAATGATAGGAAAAATGGTTGCCATGGTAACAAATTATAAATATTTTCTCATACTTATAAATTTTAAGTTTTTCCAGATGGCTTAAATAGAAATGCCTGAACCTACAATTTATATATTACTTACAAT
This sequence comes from Euborellia annulipes, assembly GCA_023213315.1. Classification (NCBI taxonomy): domain Eukaryota; kingdom Metazoa; phylum Arthropoda; class Insecta; order Dermaptera; family Anisolabididae; genus Euborellia; species Euborellia annulipes. Next base: position 5,428 of record JAKCPI010007932.1, read on the forward strand.
GGTTATCTTCAAAGTCTTAAATGGCCTAAGTTGCCGAAAGGACTGTGTGAATCAGGGGCGTATATAAGGGGGGGGGGGCCGAGGGGGCCCGGGCCCCCCCCCCGAAATTTCCCAAACACATATACATATATAGGGATATACAGACATCAGCGCAACAAATTTTTCTGCAGGGTGGAAAACTTTGATTCCGCAAAAGAAAAAATGTTCCGCAAAAAATTTTCGTGTAAAAAAAAATTTAGTTTCTTAAAAAAAAAATTTTTCTCAAAAAAATTTTTGAGTTCGGGCCCCCCCCGAAAAAAATTTCTATATACGCCCCTGCTATATATCTATTGACAAGTGAATAAAGATTTATGCAAATTAATTAAAACCGAGCTGAGCTGTGACTTGATTAAATAAATCATTTTATTATCATTTGATTGCTCTAGAAATAATTCTTCAGTCGCTAATGATTTCAACTATTTCTTTGGCATAACGAAAAACATCTCTTTATCTTTCTCAACCTTCTCTTTGATTAATCTTCTAGCGTCTGCTCTAATTAGACTTAATCCTTTTACTGTTTTTTTTTTTTTGTCTTACACTCTAGATAATTAGTCTTATTGCATAGAGAAGAAATGAATATTACTGACATAGAACATAAATATTCATAATTTTCTATATTTAAAATGGCAGATAACATTCAATAGTAGGTATAACTTTCGCTCTTGTATGAAATCTCGCAAAACTACGTTAAAAAAAAAAAAATAATAACTAGCCGCGCGGCGCGCCGCCTGCTAATAGGTCTTTAGGTTTCCAAAAATTATTCATTCGTGAAATTATATTACGTAACTACTAAATTATGAACAAAATAGTTAAATATATCTATTAATAAATAGTTATAAGTTTATTGCTCTGAGATCTACTGTAGGAAGAGAGCAAAGCGCCTAAAAGATAGGCAGCCAGAGTGTTTTTTATTTTTTTTACCAGACTGATAACTGTTTTGTTTATAATTTCTTTAGTTTTTAACAGATTTTCACGGATTAATAATTTTTGGAAAGTTATATCTCAGCAAAAAACATCGGAGATGCAAAAAGGGGCGCCTCGCATTATTTTTTTGCTCCCGCGACTCTTGATAATATCGTAGGCTGAAATTTAAAATTTATATGTATTATTACTATCTGCATATTTTTAAGGGGTGTCGCCTTAAAAAAATCCAGGTAATTCAAAATAAGAGAACATTTTCTTTTAAAATTTCATTTTCTCTATAGCTTTAAAATTATACGTGATGGGGCAAAACTGGCAGCATTTTTGAAATCAGCGCTACCCAAATACCCATGAATAGCTTCAAATACTCGGGCTACAAAATCACTATTCCCCTGTGTTATATATGCTACAGGCCAAATTGTTTTTTTACGTCAAACTAGTTCGTTCAGATAAAGTGATTTCTCCTAGGCCAAACTAGTTTATTCTAACACACTATTTTGTCTTAAAAATAGTTTGACCTGTAGCAGATACGGTATATATATGGATACTCTTTATTAATCTTCTACATATATAAAAATGAAATGGGAAAAATGTATGTATGTATGTAAATATGTATGTATATGTTCTATAGAAATCCACAATTTTCAATGAATCCATTTGAAATTAAGTACACATATAGTACATGGACCATGGAGTAACGTAGTAATAATTTGAATCTCTTAAATGTTTTGGAAAATTAATTATAATCAAATTTCTTCAATATGGGAACACAAAATCAACAAGTTGGCTAGAAATTAGAGAGCGTCCTTTGTGCTGTGTGAACCAGCTTCCTACCTGACTATGGGCTGGGGGCGGGGCTACGCAGCAGTTGAAAAACGAAAAGAGGACGCAGGTGACTGACTTTTTAAGCAGTCATAAACAGACCCTTTGTGCTGTGCCCAGTCGGTAACCTCGGGTGAACACAGACTCCTTCCTTAACATCTTAACACTTGCATTGCAACAAGAAATATCCCAAATTGGGAATAAACTTCCTCGCTGAAGGGGTCCAGGGGGCCCAGTCCCTGGCTAGGTGGAAAGCCCGCCGAAGGCGGCTGCGACTAGTTCAATATAAAATCCGCATTTATTAAATACCTGTTCAAGTTATTCGCTATTCCATTTCTCCTCCTCTTTTCTCATTTCTATCCAAAAATTTTTTTATACCTATCCGACAAAGAGAAAAACAAATTTTTCTTTCATCTCTTTTTTAAAAATATCTCTAAAGATCTCTCTTAGCATTTAATTATATTTCTAATTAGATTAATTTTTCTGCCTTTATAAATAATTTTTTTTTAATTTCTGAATTTCGTAGCAAATTAGACTTCTCTACACAATTAAACGGAACAGGAAGCCTTTTCTAGAATATAAAAGGAAGAATTGCTAATAGAGTGAAGACATTTTCCGGCTAACATTGCATTTTCTTTAAGTTTCGGAAGGTCTAAAGAAGAAGGTTCTTTTTGAGAGAGAGAGAGAGAGAGGGAATAAAAAGAAAAATAAATAGCCCTTTCATGTTATACATGATGAGAGAAAAAAGAGGTGAACAATGTTCTGTTGAAAATATTTGAATCTCAAAAACAAGATTCGCGAATGCAAATTGAAATTCTATTTCAAGATCCTTTTGTTTTATTGGCCAAACTAGATCTATAATATTATGGATACCATATAAATTTCCATATTACTCTTCAGTTGAGGAACTAAATTTAAATTTTTATTTTGCCTTTTTCTGTCAATAATTTTTTTTTTAAAGTGGAACTTTTATTTGATCGCCTAAAATTTTTTCGTTCCTCTATTAGCATGTCGCGTTACAAGAACGTCAAAGGCCGTGACGCTACCAGCCATGACGTCACAAGCCGTGACGACAAAAATAGGAAAGTTGAAATTTAATACATATGACGAAAATAATTGTGAGATTTAATTATTCAATTTTTACATTGATAAAATATAATTTTTAAAATAATTTAAAATGATTCAAATACTAAATATTGTTCTCAGTTTTTAACATGCGTCTTTTGATTTCCCATTTTCCAATTATTAAATTAAGATTAAAGACGCGATTTTAATACCCTTAATTGAATGATTTTCTGAAAATTTTCAGTTAAACGCCTACGATCCGAAAAAAGTTTCACTTGCATCGTGGTTTCATAAAACCACACAATGATTTTTTTTTTTAAACACACTTTTTTCGCATTCACACTCACACCCACACACACATTAACATAGTATTTTCGGCAACTCAGGCCATATAAGACATATGAGTCATTTTTATTTAAGCCAAATGGTTTAAATAAAATCATCGTACTACCTGGGGTCCGAACCCGCGACCCTTAGCATTCAAGGCAGGCGCGCTACCAACTACACCAAGCCCTAGGGCCTGTCAATAATTAATAATTCTCAAAGTAGTTAATATATTTATATAATAATAAGATTTGTTAAATAAACAATACTTTCAAGGCTTATATTGTATTTTAATTTTTTTTTTTTTTTTTTACTCCAAAACCATTTTCAACTAGAAACATCTAAAACGAATTAATTAAAGTTGGTAAGAATTTTATTAATAATTGGCTGCGGTTTCTGACTCCCGGCCAATATTAATTTGGTCCATAGCCACACCACCAATACATCTCTTTTCAAATAAATTAAATTTCATATTGATTGTCGATGTTTTTAGGAAATTATTACACCATAAAAAAGGGGTCTTGAAATTCGATTAATTTCTTCTTCTCTTGGTATTTTGGACTCTGATTTTAAATTAAGGTGAATATATTTTCTCAAGTGTTTCACTTTAATTGGTGACTCTGAAAGTGGAAGGTGCGTGCTCTTTATTTAACTACATGTCTGGAAAGTTTTGTTTAAAATCTGTGCAAGCTATTCCGGAGAAAATTGCCAAACAAACTTACAAAAGCTTCAAATGTTACGTTACAGATGTCTCTTTAAATATATTCAAATACATTCACGACTGCGAGACCGGATATTAAAATTTTATAAATTTTATTTATTTAACATAAATGTGTTACCCAAATAAATAATATATAACTTTGGGCCTTTAGTATATAATAATAAATTATATAATGAATTAAATATTTTATAATAATTGCTAAAAAGACTAATAATTTAGTTTAATATATTCTGTACTCTAATTAGAATTCCTAGTATCAAATGTTCAGTATATGAATATTGACATAATAATCATATGAAAATTTAAAAAATCTGGTGTAACTGGTCGCCCAGCACACAACTTTTGTTATAGTTCTGTGCAAAGGTTTTATTAATTAAAAATTAACACTTAGTACGTATTTCGACAATCACTTGTCGAGGTAATCAACCTAATTGACGAAATACGTATTAAGTTTTAATTTTTAATTATTAAAACCTTTGAAACAAATAACCTAGTGTTTATTTTGTAGATTTTATTTTATTTTCGTAAACAAATCGTTTTCTTGTTTTTATTAAAGCTTTTGTGGTTTGAATTATTATTATTAGAGAAATTTTTAATTATAAACCACACATTTGTATTAATTATTTATTAAAAATATAAATACTGTACAACGTTTTGACTGCTTATTCTGCAGCCGTTATCAAGTAGCCTACTGTGCACTTGCTCTGACTTAAGTGAAAATAACCGTCATGACCGTTACATGCCTTTTTATGGATAACTATAGGCAGGAGCAGTCAATAAAAAGACTCTGTTTGCTGGTTCTAATCTCGGAGACGTTTCGGTTCTTTTATAAAGTATCAAATTATTTACCTCATTGTTACAATAAGGTTTTTATAATTTGATACTTTATATATGCAATGTTAATATTATATGTATTTTTAGTAAGGACTGAAGATGGCTCTTATATTAAAAGAACCGAAACGTCTCCGAGATTAGAACCAGCAAACAGAGTCTTTTTTATTGACTGCTCCTGCCTATAGTTATCCATTCGCATCACAGTCACTACTTTGGAATATATAATTAGATATTACTTCATGTACCTGAAAAAAGATATAAGGGGGTGCTGCCGGGAGTTGAACCACTGAACCACCGATTTGCGCTCAGTGTGCCCTTACGTAGGGTAAGGACTTATATCTTTTTGTACATGAAGTAATGTCTAATTATATAAATCTCCGTTTCGCGGCTTACCTACGCGATATATATAATATCTTAAATATTATATATAATTTCTTATTTATACTTTGGAATACATGCCTTTTTATTTACAACGACGTCAGCGCCATCTGTAGGCATTCCTATGAAGTTAGATACAAATCTAACAAAAGCAGTCGAATCGTTGTACAGAATTTATATTTTTAATAAATAATTAATAAACAAATATGTGGTCTTAAATTAATTAAAAATTCCCCTAATAATAAATCGTTGTCTTCTCATTTAACAAGAAGACATCAAATAATAAAAAATATGTACGTTTAATGAAATTGATATGAATAGAGCCAGTTAGTACTAAAAAAAAAAAAACAACGAGCAGATCATGGCATTTTAACTTATAAGATCAACTTACTAATGAATTTTTCAATTAATTGCTCCAATTTTTAATTTCTAGGGCAATTTAACAATTACATTAGAGGGGGAGTATCGGGGCAATTAAATGAAAAATCCAATAATGAATATTAGATGGGTTGCCTACCTTACAAAACACGAAAGTAATTTCTACACTATATAAAGTCTCTAATAGCTTATAAATTTCCCGGTTCCATTTTCTATTTTAATTTAATTTTCCCCGTTTTTTTTTTCCTAAGAACGAAATAAAATTTTTTTATATAAATTACTAGATAATCAAAAGTATTTCATTTGAGAGCCTGGGGTTTGGAATTTAATAACCTACAAAGTTTACCTAGACACACAGGCTTCGTATTTCTCTTCAAGAATTTTATTAATATTTTCTAATAACTATTTCAGATTCATGACCTCGCCTAACCCCTCATAAAAGTCAAGTGTGGTAGAAAAAAATCTCAGCCCTGATTTCTTTATTAATAAAGTCTGAAGAGCACACAGATATCGCTTCACCAAAAGAAAAAATT
>JAKCPI010007933.1:0-35859 GCA_023213315.1 Euborellia annulipes
GAGCGTCGGGTTTAGCCTCTAGTAAATTAATATATATAGGATGAAAAAGAATGTGAATTGTACAGTTGGCAAATTGATTAAATTTAGTTGGCATTTTTGGCCTTCTCCCCCCCCCCTGAAAAATCTCTTCGCTACGCCCCTGCCTATACATTTAGGTTTGAATGAATACTGACTTGATAATTTAAAAATTTAGTTCATTATTTATGTAACACTCTATATATTTACATTACATTAGGCAATAATTATATAAAGAAAATAGATAGTCAAAGATTTTTTTTTAATTAAATCAATTTCCCTAATATAAAGTATTATTAAACAATTTTTCTTTATAAAATATTATTGAAGATCAATGACCACTGGGGCTTAAAACCATCCCCCTACCCTAACTCTCTTGAAAAATATACCATAAATAGAATAAATTTATTTATTATATTATTTTTTTATTTTTCAGATGGCAAACAGTGTAAGAAGAGTCATCACCAGCCTTCACGTCTCATGAACCTGCTAGCTGCTCCTGTCTTCAGGGCTCAAACTGCGCTTCCAGCACCTGCAGTACAACTAAGGCTTGTATATTTTTATTAGCGGGGCGCAGAGCTAGATATATTTAGGTTTTTTCAAAATTTCTTTTTCTTTTTGATTCGACTTCAATAACTTATTTTAGATAGATTAAAAAATAAAAATAGGATGTATTAATATTTTCTTTCTCCATTCCAGGATCCCTAATTTAACCATTTTTTTCAGAGCCCCAATTCATCGATTGAAGACATCGTGGGATAACAATGGAACAAAATTGTGTGTATGTAAGTAGGGTCTTGTAAAATTTGTATTCTATTACGAATGCAAATTAAAACATCCACCGTGGGACATCATCTTCATGAGACAAAACAAAGTGTTTAGCTTTTAGGTTTATCAGTCATAGGAAGGATATGTGTATTGGGGTATCTCTTCATCTCTTTCTATCTTTTTTCTTTTTCAGCTTAATTTAAATGTTAAATACACATAATCCTTTAAGTTAGTTATACTACGTTATATAGAAACTAGGGGGAGATAAAACATTTCTGCGCTCACGCTTTCATTTTTTTGGAGGGGGGGGGGAGAGGGGGGGGTCTAGCCCTCAGGATCCTCTGAGTATCAACTGAATGTTTTTCGATTGGGGAATGATGTTCTTATACTGGCATAGGTGTTGTTATTCTTTCCCCATTGTTTCCCAATAGGACGGCAGTGATTGGGGCACTGCAACGTTAGGTGATTAGGATAGGGACTTCCAGAAAAGAATGTCTATTCCCTAATTGACTGATGTTCAGGAGAAAAAGGAGGATTCTCTATTAACGCGTTTTTTGCAAGAAAGATTATCTAAATCTTTCAATCGAAAACCGGTCGTCCACTGGATTCTTGGCCTGAATGTTTTAGTAGAGGGTAGGTTAGAGGCGGAGTGGTGCGCTCTTTGGATAGGATAGGTGTTGTTTAGCTTTTTTATACATTCCGACCCTCACCATACTCTTACTGAGGCATTCAGGTCCTTGACTCCGGTCTTGTACTTACCGGGATTCGCATCCTAACACCGTTTTTTCTATTTTCATTTCTTCTTCAACTTTACTTGGGTGTGGGCGCGTTTCACCGTTCCGTTGTCGATAACTTAAGTGAAATATAGACTTACCTGTCTATCGGGAGTGTTCGTGTTTCGCGATCGTCTCAAGAAAGAAGAGGCTCTCCACTGAAGAGTTAGGTGGCCAACTGAGCCACAGAGGGGATTGGGTGTAGGTTAGATTTTGAAGACAGAAGACTTGGGTTTCTGCGAGTACTTCTTCAAGGTAACTAATTTTTAATATCTATAAAAGGAATTTGAAAAAACACCTGATTATTTATGAAATATTATTGACAATACGATTAACCAATTGTTATACCTGGTATATTTCATTTTTCAATTCTCTCAAAATTTTTTTCAAATTCCACTTTTAATAATAATAATATTTATTTAATATTTATAATTTTCTCCTTTGTTTCAGATGGGTGGTTGGGAGTGGGGGCTGCACTTCGGCGTTCTTCGAATGCAACCAAGGGAATTCTTTAGTACGTAAATATTTAATCAAATCCATTAAAAATAATTATTCTAAGATTAAGAAAAATATTCTTTTCTTTTTTTTTTAGTCAAGCTCGGCATCATTATAATAAAAATTTAGAAATATTATTTCTCATCATTCTTAATGCCGTGGTGGCATGAAAATTTCAAGATAAAATAAATAGAAAAGCATAACAAGAAAACAAGTGACTGATAAATTGGATCTAAAACGTCAACTCAAATAAATAAATATATTTTAATTTTGTTAAATAAAATAAAATATCAAATCTTAAGTAGGCATATTAATTTTTTTTTTTTAATCACGCTAATTTCTCGATATTAATTTTTGAATTTATTTTTTTTTTTAGGTGACACATCAAAAAGAATAAACAAACAAAATAAGAAAATATTCGCTCAATTTTCACTATATCATGTCGCCATATTATTCCCTCTAATAAAGTGAAATAATTAAGAAAAATTATATTCAAATATCAACATCAATGAACTTCTTTAGAAATAAAAATGAATATTTGGATTCTATGAATAGACTCTAACTATTGCTTCGTTCTGCTAAACTTGATAGCAATATAAGAATTGGGCAAATTTATTACTAATTTTGATCCTCAATATCTTAATGAAAATCATCTTGCATCAATCAAACTCTACAATCAGCCATAAACATCATGATTTGCCCAAGAACTCTTTTGGAGGATAGGGAGGGCTGTAAGGGGAGATGTGGAGGCCCTTTAAAGAAAAATCAACTTGAGAAACAGGTATGTTGATCTTGGCGTCATTGTTACCTTTTGATAAGTGAGACAGATTCTTAAAGATATCCTATCCTTTTTGCAGATTTGACCACTGCAACTGGAATAAGCTGAATTGAAAAAGGAATCCGTCGAATGACCCTTCAACTCCTCCTGAAGGTGAATATTTTAGGCTTCTACTCTGCATAATCACATAAACATACAAATTCATAAATTTAATATCTGTTTCTAATTTTTTTTTTTTTTTTTCAGAATTTGAGATCTTCGACAGGCAAAGGCACCATCGGCAGAAAAGACAGCATCGGCAGCAAAGGTAATTTTTGCCTGGCTTGGGGAGAAAAGGGTGAGTTATACCAACAGGATTTTTCTTAGCATGCAGTTTCTTCTCGTGAAACGAGAATATCTTTCATTTTAAGCCTGTGTTAAAGATTCGTTGTTGTTGTTGTGTTTATCTATAGGTGCCCACTAATCTTGAGCTAGTTCGCTTTGTTTGGATCTCTTGATTTGTTTTTAATTTAGGATTTGTCAAAAAGCTAAAATGAAAGATATTCTCGTTGTTTTATACCATGAACAACTCATAAGGAGATGCGGTCAGATCAAGGGCGGATACAAGGGGGGGGGGTAAAGGGGGTAATTACCCCCCCCCCCCCGAGATTCGAAAAAATACCTTTTTTTCGCAAAAAAATTCATTTTTAATGTAAAATTTTTAAAATTAATACTTAAAAATTTGATGTGTATTTATATTCTGGCAAACAAGTACAGAATGCGCTTTTAAATTACCGAAATTAAAAAAAAATAGTGTGCTGTGCGACGAGTCACACCAGATTACCCCCCCCCCCCCCGAGAAACACCTCTGGATCCGCCCTTGGGTCAGATCTGATGAGGCCCAGGTTCTCAAGTGTTTTTTGCGAAAAGAAGTCTTTTGTTGACGCATTCGAAAGTTTGATATGTTTTTGTATCTTTAAGGATGAGTTTGAGATGGCTCTTGCTTTGTAAGTGAGTCAGGGAAGGATTGTCATTTCTTCAGAAATAGCCTGGAGGCTCAAAATTGCAATCCTTGAGGCTAGAAACCCGAGGGCTCCACTGATCTGATGGTGGAGACGGGGTTAAAAATATATAAAATTTTCAAATTCTTCTTGATATTTTTATTAATATTTTCATTTACTTTTTCTATAGTAAATGGACTCTATTAATTTTTATTTTTTGTGTGAATCAATTTAAATTGTGAAAATATAAAAGAAGAAATGAAAAGAAACCAATAACACTAGCATAAAAAAGGTAAATACACTATTAATAACACTAGTCGACAAAAATGAACTTTTTTTCTTTCACAAGAATGAAGATATGAAATTCTAGAAGTATTTGTCATTCTAAATTCAGATATGTAGTTAGAATTTTTCCATCAGGCACAGTTTTAGAGATATAGAGCAAAATAGATTTTAATAGAAAAAGTGCTCTAAAACGGCTCCTATTTAGAATGTTCAAATTATTTTTAACGCGAGACCCCGTCAAATTATGCAGATAGTTAGAATACATATAAATTTTAAGTTTCATTCCAATTTAGACGTGCTTCAAACGGCTTAAAGTTTCAAAAAATCGAAATTTTCAAGATTTTTTTTGCTTTGGTCACCCCTAATACAATTTTAGATATCCCTGAATGCAAAAAACATATATGTACGATATTAAGAATCAATAACTCAAAAAGTTATTGGAATTTCAGGACCCGAGTATTTTTCCGGGACTCTCCATAACGTCCTCTATAAGACTGCAAAATTTCGTTTCAAAATTCCAACGGGAAGTGGGTCAAACAGAGCGTGACAGACGGACAGACAGACGGACACTCCGTAATTGTTATATATAGATTATTAACAAAAACGTCAGCAAAGAAAAACACAAGTACACTCACTGGACGAAAAAATAGACCTCTTGTTCATTTAGAAGTATAAAGAAAGATATGAGATTCAAAAAAAATTTTTTTTTTAATAATATATAATAAAGTTAATGCCCGTGACCCGATGCTCAGCGAGGATACATTAGCTTCTCGTGGATAGAGTTCGCTTTTTAATTCAATTGAAGTTCATTTTTTTCGACCAGTGAGTGTACTTGTGTTTTTTCTTTGCTGACGTTTTTGTTAATAATTTCATTAATAATTAGCATATTTTTATGAATGAATGATTTTTAGAAAGCCAAAGAACTATAGAATATCGTACATATATGTTTTTTGCATTCAGGGATATCTAAAATTGTATAGGGGTGACCAAAGCAAAAAAATCTTGATAATTTCGATTTTTCTAAACTTTAAGCCGTTTGCGGCACGTCTAAATGACCTCCGATTGGGATGAAACTTAAAATTTATATGTATTCTAACTATCTGCATATTTTGACGGGGTGCCGCGTTAAAAATAATTTGAACATTCTATATATATAAAAATGAAATGGGAAAAATGTATGTATGTATGTAAATATGTATGTATATGTTTTATAGAAATCCACAATTTTCAATGAATCCATTTGAAATTAAGTACACCTATAATACATGGCTCTGGGAGTAACGTAGTAATAATTTGAATCTCTTAAATGTTTTGGAAAATTAATTATAATCAAATTTCTTCAAAATGGGAACACAAAATCAACAAGTTGGCTAGAAATTAGAGAGCGTCCTTTATGCTCTGAGAACCAGCTTCCTACCTGACTATGGGCTGGGGGTGGGGGCTACGTAGCAGTTGAAAAACGAAGAGAGAAAGCAGGTGACTGACCCTTTAAACAGTCATAAACAGACCCTTTTTTTGCTGTTCCCAATCGCAATAACTCAAAAAGTTATTGGAATTTCGGGACCCGAGTATTTTTCCGGGACTCTCCATAACGTCCTCTATAAGACTGCAAAATTTCGTTTCAAAATTCCAACGGGAAGTGGGTCAAACAGAGCGTGACAGACGGACAGACAGACGGACACTCCGTAATTATTATATATAGATTATTAACAAAAACGTCAGCAAAGAAAAAACACAAGTACACTTACTGGACGAAAAAATAGACCTCTTGTTCATTTAGAAGTATAAAGAAAGATATGAGATGCAAAAAATTTTTTTTTAATAATATATAATAAAGTTAGGGCCCGTGACTCGATGCTCAGCGAGGATACATTAGCTTCTCGTGGATAGAGTTCGCTTTTTAATTCAATTGAAGTTCATTTTTTTCGACCAGTGAGTGTACTTGTGTTTTCTTTGCTGACGTTTTTGTTAATAATTTCATTAATAATTAGCATATTTTTATGAATGAATGATTTTTAGAAAGCCAAAGAACTATAGAATATCGTACATATATGTTTTTTGCATTCAGGGATATCTAAAATTGTAGGGGTGACCAAAGCAAAAAAATCTTGATAATTTCGATTTTTCTAAACTTTAAGCCGTTTGCGGCACCTCTAAATGACCTCCGATTGGGATGAAACTTAAAATTTATATGTATTCTAACTATCTGCATATTTTGACGGGGTGCCGCGTTAAAAATAATTTGAACATTCTAAATAAAAGCCGTTTTAGAGCCCATTTTCTACTAAAATCTATTTTGCTCTATATCTCTAAAACTGTGCCTGATGGAAAAATTCTAACTACATCTCTGAATTCAGAATGAAAAAATGCACTAGGTTCACTAATCAGATATCTTGTGAAAAAAACCTTGTCGACTAGTGTAATTAATAATTCGTTTTCTATGATACGCTTTTATAAGATTTATATTTCGTCTTAAAAAAAAAAATATATAAATATAAAATATAACTTTCTAAAAAAAAAAGAAGAGAAAATGATTAATGATCAATATTTATATAATCCCTTCTTAAAAAGAAAATAATAAGGATATATTGATCTTTAATTGGAATGGCTCGAAGAAAAATGTCTCTTGAAATATGTCGATTTAATGAAAACGGCTTGTTATTGAAGATATCAGTCGAGCAGAGTGACATTCCAATTAGTGCCCTTTCCACCCTCGCCTGGGTTATAATCCCTTGTAAGAGAGAGAGAATTCGTCCCCTCTCTCGTCTTGCAACTTTTTATCTTTCTTCTCAACTTCAAAGCACTTTAATTATAATTATTAGTTTAATTTTTTTTTTATTCTTGCTCTCTAGTAATTTTCTCTAATTATATAGAGAAATTATGGAGAATACTAGTGTGAAAATGCACTTTTTTTTTAAATCTGCTCTTTAATTTTTATAATGATATAGAAAAATTGCAAAAATATTTTTTCTCTCAGAGATTGTTATAAGATAAATGGCGTTTGTTACGTTACACCTGTTAATTAAATATTTATAAAAATTTTTTACATGTTCTAAATATTCCTTACAACTCAAGTCGATAACTCACATAAATTTCAACTTTCTCTTACTTATTATTATTTTTTATATTTATTAATATTCAATACATAGAGAGAAAGTATTGCATTCATGACAAAAATTAAATGTCGAGATTATTATGGGAGATTTTAATTATAGACCAAATTTGATATTAATTATTTATTAAAAATATAAATACTGTACCACGTTTCGACTGCTTATTGTGCAGTAGTTTTAAAGTAGTGTGCACTAACTCCAACTCAACTGAACTAACCTTTAAGAAACCGCATTTCTAAATGCACGCAACAGTCTCTTGGAGGTTAGTTCGCTCGATGTCGAGCTTTTGATTGAAATACTCGTTACCCTAAGTCTATAAAAGTGGATAAATTGTCCGCCCGTCTGTGTGTGTTCAAAATAATTTTAATTTTACGTTTAAAAGAAGAAAAGATGATGCAATAATCGAAAAAGAAGAAAAGATGATGCAATAATCGAAAAAAAGAAAAGATGATGCAATAATCGAAAAAGAAGAAAAGATGATGCAATAATCGAAAAAGAAGAAAAGATGATGCAATAATCGAAAAAAAGAAAAGATGATGCAATAATGTAATGAAATAATAAAAACAATAATAATGTTATATCAATATATTAAATGTAAACCACACATAATGTATTTATATAATGGACAAAACTGTCCGTAAATTGGAAATAAATAAATAAAATAAATAAATAAATAAATAATCGAAAAAGAAGAAAAGATGATGCAATAATCGAAGCCTCTATTTAATAATAAAACACTCTTTATTAGGAATGTTTCGGCTGGGTTCTACCCTGCCATCTTCAGCCTTCAAAGCTAGAAAATTAAAATACATTCAGTTATATAATTTTTTATATAGGCCTATATACAGTTAAGGTCTTATTAATATAATATACTTACAGTACAATATTTAAATTTTTTATACATTAAAATAGAGTTGTCATAAAAAACTAATGCAGCTTATTTGCATTCCATTGTTTGTTAAGAGACATATTCACTTGATATATAAATGAATGTATTTTAATTTTCTAGCTGAAGATGGCAGGGTAGCACCCAGCCGAAACGTTCCTAATAAAGTGCTTTGTTATTAAATAGAGGCTCGATTATTAGCTGCAACATCTTTTCTTCTTTTCAACATATTATCTACAACCACGATCTACTATTAAATTTTAATTTTACTGCCTGAAACTCTGGTGTTACAAGCACACAACACTATAAGAAGGTAAGAGAAAGTTGTACTGTGTATGGCCACACCAGATTTTTTAAAACCCTTATTAAATTGTATGTCTGCCTTACTTAGTTCTGATGACAACACATTACCTATATTAAAAAGTAAAAAGCGACAAAAATCGACCCATTTAGAAAATCAAAATATCTTTTTATCTAATAATTCTAGCGAAAAGTTACTCTGTTATCTATTCATCGTTTTGTAAAATACATGTGAGAGATTCCGACCGGATTGTAAATATTGAAAATTTTCCTTTTAATTGTGTTATAAAAAATTATTTTCCTCATTTCCGATTAATGTATTCATGTTAGGCAATGATAATTTCATATTTTGATTGGACATTTCAAACCATCAGGGCTACTATTATTTAAAAAATCTGGTGTGACTGGCGCACAGCACACAACTTTCTCTTACCCTTCGGTAAGAGAAAGTTGTGCACTGTGCTGGTCACACCAGATTTTTTGTGTCGAGATATATTTAGTTTCCGATAGCATCTTAGTTTCAAACTTGCATTTTAAATGTTGACTGCTTCAAATAAACTATGGTTATTTTTAAAAATTTTAATCTCATATTTGGACATTTTATACACAATATATTAATAGAATCGTAAATAAATACAAAATTTCATAAGAATTGGAAAAAAATTTTAAATGCCTAAAAAGTTCTAAAGGGGACCCCCTTTTGAATCGAAATTAACATACAAATCCCTATAGGAAATTAACATTGTTCCTATGCGAAGATAAGGTGGAAAGGGAATTTAAAAAGAGTAGAGAGAGACGATAATGTTTGCAAGTGAGAGAGAGACATATATGTTTTCTTTGAAACAATTAAAGACACAAATAAATTTTTAAAAAATGGGAATTTAAATAATAATTGATTTTTAATCTAATAAAAAGAAAAAGATTTAAATTCCGTTACCATGGCAACCATTTCTATCTTTCCTATGAAGAACAAGAGTAAAGTGGTCTTCAGAAGATTTCAACGGCAAAATGAGAATATACATTTTAAAGAGCATCTAAAAAATAGTTCATTTATGAATTTTAAAAAAATCCTTGGAGGGAATTTTGAGAAAATCGAAAAAAACTGAAAAAGTACATCAGTAAAGTACTAGTACTTTTTGGCCGATTTTGTTCAAAAGCTTATTTTGAGATTCTTCAAAGGTACCTAAGTTAAATATAAAATTTCAATCCGGTAGCTCAATTCCTTCATGCTAAAAAAATCGTTACACACACACAGACACACACACACACACACAGACCAATTTGCGGGACCCACTTTTTTGGACTCAGGGGACCTCAAAACATGTATATCCATCAAAATCTCGACATCGAATTTTTGACATGATCGCATTACTTTCTCTCCTATATATTTCATATATAGGGTACGAGAAAGTAAAAATTGTAGTATCAAGAAACATTTTTTTTTTTTTAAACACACACTTTTTTCTTATTCACACACACATAAACACAGTATTTTCGACAACTTAGGCCATATAAGACTTTTAACGATACTCGTATGTTTATAATATCTATTGGGGGTAGGGACACGAAAAAAGTATCGATACTTTTGTTTCGATACTAGTACTTTTTTTACTCGTACTTTTCTTTCGATACTTTACTCATATGAGTACTTGATTGCCGGTATCGAATGAAAAGTACTCATTCAAATATCATTTTTTTTTCAAGTTTTTTCGGCATCTTAGGCCATATAGACAGACTTTAAACGTTATATAAATATTTCAATTGCGATTCTGCCAAAGAATATCGCATATTCTTTTTTCTCTTGATATAAATAGTAAGTTGATATAAAGCAAAAGGTCGATATTTTTGGGATAGACTTTATTCCATCATATTCCTTATAATTATTTATTAATAATGGAAAATTTGATACTTTTTAATAAAAACCCTTTCATTTAATAACATTAAATTTCTAATTTAATTTTTTTTGTATTATTGCAAACTGTATTTACTAAATTTAAAAGTGCTCAAATATTACATAGAAAGGCCAATATATAAACTAATAAAAATACTGGTCGACA
This sequence comes from Euborellia annulipes, assembly GCA_023213315.1. NCBI lineage: Eukaryota > Metazoa > Arthropoda > Insecta > Dermaptera > Anisolabididae > Euborellia > Euborellia annulipes. Next base: position 10,451 of record JAKCPI010007933.1, read on the forward strand.
AGGTTTTCTTCACAAGAAATCTGATTAGTGAATTTAGTACATTTTTTTATAGTGAATTCAGATATGTAGTTAGAATTTTTCCATCCGGCACAGTTTTAGATATATTGAGAAAAAAAATTTTAATAGAAAATGTGCTCTAAAACGGCTCTTATTTTGAATTTTCAAGATTTTTTTAAACACCAGTATACCCCATTGATCTTCCGTTGGGCCCTTTGAACGACGTCAGGGGCCTAAGATGCCGAAAAAACTTAAAAAAGAGGAAAAATACTCATACTTTAAAAAATACTCGATACCTACTGCTATCGATACTTTCATCGATACTATCGATACTTTCCTTTCGATACGATACCAAGTACAAGTATCGATACTTTCTTTCCGATACCGTATCCCTAATTAGGGGACCAGGCATTCTTATTTAAGCCATTTGGTATCCAAATGCCTTAAATAAAATCATCAAACTGCCTGGGGTCCGAACCCGCGACTTTTGGTATACGAGGTTAACACGCTAACCCCTACACCAAGCCCCGAGGGCAAACATTTTCTTTTTTATTAATGAAGAGATAATGTTAAGCGACATCCCCTTTCCTATTTTTTTTTTCTAAAAACTCAATAACTATATTTTTATTCACATTAAATGAATTAATTTTACATTTTAAATTGTAAAATTTATTCTTTATTGTGTAGAATTGTATCAGCGATATTTAAGACCTAAGTTCTAGTTTGAAGCTGCAATTTTAATTTTAATAAGACTCGGGCCTTGGTGTAGAGATTAGCGTGCTGGTCTTCTGTACCAAGGGTCGCGGGTTCGCATCCCGTCTCATGCGACAATTTATTTCAATTTAATTGGGTACAAATGAATTGAAATAAAATAGATACGGGGTCTAAATGGCCTCCGTTGCCGAAAAAGACCTTAAATAAATTTAAAAAAAATAAATATATGATAAGACATCTAGGGAACAAAGACAAAAGGGATTTTTAATCTTAACGAAGAAATTTTTTTTTCACACAATTATTGAATAATTAAAAGGGATGCTTTAAAAGTACAGCAATCAGACGTTATTTGGGTAAAAGGGATGGGATGTTTCTGATTTATTTAAAATTTATCTTATTGAAATTAAAATCTTTAAAAACATACATAAAAATGATGATTGAATAAATAGAGATAAATCATTATTTTTTTTTTTATTTATTTTGCCCGTTTGGCCGGTGGCCATTGGGCTAAAAAGTTTACAAAAGCATTAGTTTGTGACGACAGAGAAATTTTTTAACTAATGGATTTTTTGTGAAATTTAAGAAAACAAGAGAGAGCTCCCCTCTAAAAAAATTGCTCAATGGCTTCATTTCAAATTTTCTTACAGGGGGAGGGGGAAGATTGTTTGTTTTCTTGTATTTCACAAAAAATCCATTAGTAAAAAAATGTCTCTGTGTTAACAAACTAATGATTTAATTTACCTCTATTCAATCATAATTTTTTATTAAATTGATACTGGCGACCGTTGGCACTAGTTGAAACATATTTAAATAGGTAATATAAATTATACACAAGGTTATTTGTTTCAATTCATTTTATTGACTTAATACGCATTTCGACACACATAGTGAATAGTGAATCCTCGCATAATTCAAATTTTTTTTTTTTTGGACTGAGTGAGGTCTTAAAACGTCGGGAATCGAATTTTTTTTTCTCTATTACAATACTTTTTTTACTTCATATTAAAAAATAAAAAAGTTAATTCCTCTCAAGTTAAGAAATTTGATTAGAAGTTGATTCGTTCATAATTTGATTAACAAAAAACTTTGATGATTTTTTTTTTTTATTAAAAAATATTGTTAAAATTTTTTTATTATATATAATATCTGTAAGAGAAAAAAAATGGGGTATGATGGAGAGTGAAATTTGGTCGGAAATTCCCACGTTAAAGATTCGAGCCTTTAGGGGAAATTGTGGCCAATGAAAGGGGAGCGAATAGAGAATCGGGTGGGTGGTTAAAGGTTCTGGTGGGTGTTAGTAGAAGGGGGACACCACCCTCAACCCTCGTCCAAGTTCGGCTCATCTCGTTTAAGATCGGCTCGTTTTCCCGGGGTCTCGTCATCCGGGGGAGGAAAGGTGGTCGGCCTCGCTTTTGGTCCATCATCTGTTGTAAAACCAGTGCGCGGCCGAACGCCCGGCAGTTCGGGTCGGAACCGAGCCGCGTGTAATCGCGTTGTTGACAACGACGTGTCGGCCGTCGTCTAGGTCGAAGCCGTGTGTCATGGGCCCAACGTGACCGATGGTGAGTCAGGCCATGAGTCGTGGGGTCTCTCTCTTTTCTCTCACTTTCTCTCTCACACTCGCAGATGTCAACGCCACTCGCGCCTCTCTGCCCTGAAACAAATTACAAACGACGAGTTTAAGACAGAGAATAACATTTCGCTTGAATAAATGCTTTTATCATTTAAATTAAAAAAAAAAATTGAAACAAAACTCCTAACCTAAATAATTATTTCACTGTCATAACAAGATGTTAATTTTTTTTTTCACTGATTTAATTTTGCATTTATATAATTCACTTTTTATTCTTTTAAGCATATTAGAAAAATTTTTTTTTTCGCAGTCGGATAATTTTTCACTCACTCAAGAACCTAAAAAATATTAGAACATAAATAATAAATGACAATTTGGTTATTAATTAATCAAATCGGAGTTTAAAAGGAACAGATTTCGAAAAGTTATATTTTGATGATAACAAGCTATTTCTTAAATCCCCAAATGGGATTTTTATTAAAAGCAGGAATCTATATATATAATTCGCTAATGTCCCTGTCGTCTGTCTGTCACGCTCTATTTAGGCAACTTCCCGTTGGAATTTTGAAATGAAAATTTTTATGCATAAAGAGGACCTTCTCGGGATTACAGGAAAATTATTTTCATCTCGAAATTCCCATAACTTTTTGAGTTATTAATTCTTAAAGTTTCGATTTCTCCCATAGGAAATGTATAGAGAAATATTTATGTATTCTTTTCATTTGTGTATTCCATGAATGTAACAAATCCTCAACCAGGCACTGAATGGAATGGAATAATAAATAATTTTCTTTACTTAATTAAGAAGAAATTATTTCAAATTATTTTAAACAAAGAAATAAAAAAAAAATTTTAGCCCTCCGGGGCTTGGTGTAGGGGTTAGCGTGCTACCAAAAGTCGCGCCAGGCAGTCCGATGATTTTATTTAAGTCATTATATTAATAATAACCGTTATCGTAAAAAGTCTTATATGGCCTAAGTTGCCGAAAAGACTGTGTGAATGTGAGTGTGAATGGGAAAAAAGTGTGAGTGTTAAAAAAAAAATGTACCGTACTCTTGGAAACTAAATATATGTCGTCACAAAAAATCTCGTGGGATAAGCACAGAACACAACTTTCCCTTACCAAAGTTAAGAGGAAGTTGTGTGCTATGCGACCATTCACACCAGACTTTTTTGCTAAAGCATCTCTATTGTGTATAAAGGCATGAAAAAACACTTTTTTTTTGGGATAGCACAATTTTAATGAGACTCTTTTGTAAAGCTCAAAAAGCTGAACATTTCTGTATATATAACTCATTTTTGCTATTTTTGTCCTTTGAATTTCCAAGTATCGATATTTGAATGGCAGCAAGAAAGTAAATCTCCGCATAAAAATAAAATTCTTATCCTTTTTCTGAGAATTCATCATCTCAAAGTTGACAAAGAACCACCCACTATCGAATAAAATGTATAGAAAAAATTTTATTAAAATATTTTATCATTTGGTAGAGAAATAGAGTAGAGTTTATTTGGTGTGGTCGTGGCCTGGTGCAAATGTAACCACACCGATGCCTCTCATAGGCTGGAGATCATGGGTTCGATCCACGAGAGCCAAGGAATGTTGGCACAAATATCAAAATAAATTTCACACTAACCTTTTCCTGTCGGGTGAATTTTTTCCCTCCTTCGGCCAAATTTTGCTTTTTTCTCTTAAATATTTTCCCCTTAATGATTTACATATAGCCTATATTTTTTTTTTAATTTTTTCACATTAAAACATTTATTTCATTTATGGAGATAAAAATTTTCCGAGAGTAGAATTTTTTGATTACATTTATTTAATGTATAAAAATTTAATTTATTTATTGAATTAAAATTTAACATTTCATTCCATTAATTTAATCATCATATTTTCATAAATTATATTAAATTTAAATAATAATTTATATATTAGGTCTCTGGTGTTGCGTAAAAACATTGGGCTGGTTCTATTTTACAGTATATTGGAACAATGGAATGCATTTTTTTCTTTACATAGAGTAATAAATTAAAATAGAGATTCAAATTCAGAATCCATCAAAGCTTGTTATTATCGTAATTTCTCTCTCTAATATGATAGGGAGAGCGAGAAATGCCTTTTTGCATTTTGAGCATTTGTCAAGTCACTTTCCTAAGGAAATAGCCAAATTTACATTACTTTACGTCATCATCATCTCCTTAGAATCATCGGCTAAGAAAAATCCCCTTGGAGTTGACAAAAAAAACTTTGGATTAATTTTAAATATTATTAACCATTAAAACCACTGCTAACTGACAGACAGAAGAATACCTTAAAAAAATCTGGAGTGACTGGTCGCACAGCACACAATGTTCTCTTACCTTCAGTAAGAGAAAGTTGTGTTCTGTGCTTGTCACACCAGAAACATATTATTATTATTAAAAACTCTAGAAGGCGAATTATTATATCTATAATTTTTCAAATCTGGTAACCCTGTGACAATTACCTCTCTCCCCCATCCCCCAGAAGTGCGGAACAAGGAAACAAGAAGAAAATTGATTTAGACGAGTTAGTAGAAATAAGATAAATTATTTTTATAATTTTTCTTTGGTTAAATAAATATATCAAATATAAATTTATTGGCCAAGATTAAGACACTAAATTATTTCTTCTTGATTAAATGTTTCCTATTTTTATTCGGAGGTGGAGGAAATTTTCCGTTATCTTAAAAAGAGTGAACGAGACCGGAATTCAATAAAAAAAAAGTAACAAGATATATTTTCACTTAAATCAAATAAACTTATTACTTATTTAGATTAATGGTATGAAGAGGAGATAATAAATAAAAAGCATCTATTTTGTTACTCTTTATTTAGGAACGTTTCGGCTATGATCAACAAAGCCATCATCAGCCCTTCAAGAGTATATTTTATATTATTAACATACAAAAATAGATATTGTCATAAGAGATATAATATAGTTCATATGTATTTAGTGGTATGTATTTTTTTAAATTTTCAATTACCCACAAGAGAGTATGAGAGGCTTTGCTCTCTATTTTGTATGTTAATAATACTAGGGCAGGTCAATAAGTCCGTGACTTTTTGAATTTCCCGCCTCTTAACTGAAATGGCAACACTGCTCCTGTCAGCAGGCAACTATCAGCTGACTCCTGTCGAAATTTGAACCAGCTGAGTCTTTTAGTTTTTGTTTGACATCCATTAATAGCAGACTACCTCTCGTGATTTGAGAAGAAAATGGAAAAAAGTGAATTTCGTGTGCTCCATGGCAAAAATCCATGAATTGGGATACGAATTGCTCCCTCATCCGCCCTATTCTCCGGATTTAGCCCCGAGTGACTATTTCTTGTTTCCAAACCTGAAAAAATGGCTCGGCGGAAAGAGATTTGACTCCAATGATGAAATCATCTCACAAACAAATACCTATTTTGATGCCCTCGACAAATCTTATTTTTTGGAAGGGATAAAAAAATTGGAGAAACGTTGGACAAAGTGTATAGAGCTCAAAGGAGACTACGTTGATAAATAGAATAATTTTTTATCCAAAAACTTGTGTTTCATTCAAAAAGTCACGGACTTATTGACCTGCCCTCGTATAAAATATACTTTTGAAGGGCTGATGATGGCTTTGTTGATCATAGCCGAAACGTTCCTAAATAAAGAGTGTTAACAAAATAGATGCTTTTTATTTATTATTGGCTACATCCTCTTCATACCATTAATCTAATTTATGTAGCAGCCACAATTCGTTATATACTTATTACTTATTTTTTTAAACTTTGAGGAGAAAGTATTAAGCAAACTTAAATAATGAAATGAATCTTATATGCCAGCTTATGCAGAAGGACTAAATATTGATGAAATAGAAATTTATTGTAGCCCTATTTATTTTTTGTACCTTGAAGAGAGGAATATTCGTCATCGTAATCATGAGGGTTCAATTGCAATTGACACTTATGCCGATATTATTTGATAATCTCTTTTATTTATTACTCTCACTGTGTGTATATGTGAAGCCTGGATCATCTCGCGGTGACGTCACTCAATAATGAACTCACACAGACGCTCACTTAGCATCAACGGGCATTTGAAATTATGAATTAAAACAATATAAAAATTATCTTTTTTTTTTATAAATAGAGAGCGGAAAAAAGTCTCTTATCTAGTCGGTAAAAAGTTCGTTTTTGGCAAAAAAATGTCCGAGCTAATGCTGATGAACCCGGAAAATCTTTATAATACTAAAGAAATTATTAAAATGCAGAAAATATTCATTACAATAAAATTTCTGATAAAAAATGTATATTACTTTTTTTTTATTTATTTATCTGGTGTTTACAAAAACAAAAAAAAAAATTTTCAAACATTGTCAATGTAATTCTCTGGCGAGATTGGAGAAATTAAAAAAAAAAAAAATTACCTTTAACGGTGGTAAAAATGACTGGAGGGCGTAAGCCAATGATTTGTTTAATAAATAAATTATACTATATCTTCGGAAGTAAGGTTTGTTAAATCTAAGAACAGAATTATCTGATTATTATTCTTCCTCCTTGTTTGGGTTTACAATAATATTTTGAGAAAATATTAAGCTTAGGAGGTCGGTCAATTCTCACAAAAGATTGAGTGAACAAAAGCAAAGGGCTTTGAGGTGGTTTTCCAAGAGCTTTTGGGGTGAGAGAACTTAACAAAGTTAATTAATTGGACAAGGAGAATACGACAAACGATTATTCCCAACTATAAAGCGTTGGGAGGCCAAAGTGGTCAGATTCAGAAAAAAAAGAGAACTTAGAGAAATTTGAATTTATTATAAAAATTATTGAAATATGGCTAAATGCGACGGTGATTTCTCTGTCAGAGTAGAACGCGGGGTGAAGGGGGAAAAATCGTTAACTTTAAAAGATGATTATATTATTTAAATTGGAGATATCATGCCAATGATCTCTCTCACCTCACACACACATCTGGTCAGAGAAAGAGTGGATAATTTTTTTTTACTTTCTCTTACCTATAGACTATATGTTAATATATTATATAAAGAGAAAGTATTCATGTCAAAAATTCGATGTCAAGATTTTGATGGATATACACGTTTTGAGGTCCCCTGAATCCAAGAAAATGGTTTTCGCAACATCTGTGAACAAAATATTTCAAGAACGAAAAGAGCTAGGAGGTTGAAATTTTATATTTAAGTTTGGCACCTCCCTGGGACCTTACACAAAGCTTTAGAACAAAATCGGCCAAAAAGTACTAGTACTTTACTGATGTACTTTTTCAGTTTTCTTTTTAAAATTCGCTACGATTTTGTTTAAAATTCAAAAATCAATTATTTTTTAGATGCTCTTTAAAATATATATTCTCATTTTGCCAGAAGACCCCTTTACTCTTGTACTTCATAGGAAAGATAGGAGAAATGGTTGCCATGGTAACAAAATATAAATAGTTTCCCATACTTTTACATCTTGAATTCAAATATACCGTACACTCGGAAACTAAATATATGTCGACACAAAAAATCTGTTGTGACAAACACTGAAATTTGTCCGGCTTCAAAGTATTTAAACAAATTGAAAATTCAATTAATAAAGACATTAAATCAAATTTTATTGGGATGTTTTACGTCCGCTCCCATTACAAAAAAAAAAAAAATTTTGATTTGAAGTGTTTTTCAAAATTAAAAAATGTTTTTTATATTGCATCAAGTTAAAAAAAAAAATTGCTCTAAATTCTAATTTTATACATTTGAAGAGGGATTGTTTAAAAATTTAAAAAGTTTTTACATTTGTCTCATTTCAAGCAAGGTAAGATGCAAAAAAATAACATTTTTTTTTCTCTCCTTGCCTGTTAAATGAATGGCGAATAAGTTTTCAACGAGTTTATGAATTAAATGCAAAAAGATGTTGATTCGGTTTTAAGCCTCACCAAATATCTTTCTACTATTATATTTCAAACTTTGAAGAAGAACTTGAATTCTCTTTTCTCAAGACAAAAATAATCCCTCAAATATTTTTAAAGTTAAAAAATATTCTTTCATTGCGAATAAAAACAAAAGACGAAATAATATGCTAAGTCTAAATAATTTGTATGCCTATAATAATACCATAATTATTGATTTCAAGTTAATGAGAAAGTGTAAATTACACTTCCTCTTTCATAATATCATTTTTCAGAATAGTATTTTAATTTGTAATTTTGGGCTTTATTGAAAATAGAAAATTGAGCTATAATAATTATAAATATAAATTTTCATTTGCACAATAATAATGAAAATTACACTAGAACGATCATGTTTATTATTAAAGCTATATGCCTATTGGTGCAGTACATTAGACTACTTGTTGAAATTAATTGAAATATTTAAAATAGATTTGAATATTATAAAGAGGTAATCACTGAGTAAATATGTATTATTTTTGTAACCAATAAGAATAGGAGCATGTCTTTGATATATTACCAGGGCCAGAGTCAGGGGGGAGGGGAATATGAGGGTCCAAAACCCCCTAGAAATCCGAAAATAAATAAAATCATTGTGTGGTTTTATGAAACCACGATGCAAGTGAAACTTTTTTTTTCGGATCGTAGGCGTTTAACTGAAAATTTTCAGAAAATTATTCAATTAAGGGTATTAAAATCGCGTTTTTAATCTTAACTTAATAATTGGAAAATGGGAAATCAATGGGTCGTTTTGATAACTTACCTACCCCAACATTAAAATAGCCTCCCTATGGGGAAATACATGGTGTTTGTCCTTCAGCATTAAAATAGCTGAAGGACACACACCATGTATTTCCCCATAGGGAGGCCATTTTAATGTTGGGGTAGGTAAGTTATCAAAACGACCCATAGACGCATGTTAAAAACTGAGAACAATATTTATTTAGTAATTGAAGATTTGAATCATTTGAAATTATTTAAAAAATTATATTTTATCAATTTAAAAATTGAATAATTAAATCTCACAATTATTTTTTTTATATATATCGTCATATATATTAAATTTCAACTTTCCTATTTTTGTCGTTACGGCTAGTGACGTCATGGCTTTTGACGTCACAGCTTGTAACGCGACATGCTGATAGAAGAGCGAAAATATTTGAAAGGATCAAATAAAAGTTTCACTTTAAAAATATATTGAAAGAAATCTTAAACGATATTAGAAATTATATTGTGAAAAATATTTTATATTATTTAAAAAATAATTCATTGAAGGAAGATCTGGTTAACTACTCGGATCGTCAGAACTCCCCCCCCAAAAAAAAAAAAAAAATCTTGATTATTCCTATTATATATTTCGACTCCTCAGGGCAAATAAAAGATATGATAGATAAAAAAAAAATATTTGATTTTTCGCTAAGATAATGTGAAGAACTGCAACTATGTTCAAATTCTTATACTTAAAACCTTGAACAACGAAAAACCTATCTTGTCAGCAACTGCGATGATCCTCTATAGTCCCTGAAAAGTACTATCTTGCCGCCAGCAGCAGTGGTCCCCTCTAGCCCCTTCACCTCCTTTCTCTCTTTTTATTATAAATTTAAATGTACTGCCTCAAAACCACGCAGAATTGTGGGGACCGGCAACTAAGTTACCAATCTACGACCTGGTGCTCCAATCTATGAAAAATACTATCTTGCCGCCAGCTGCGGTGGTTTTTAATTTGAATTTGAAATAAAGGGTGAGTAAAGAGGGGAAGGGGCTAGCGGGGCACCGCAGCTGGCGGCAAGATAGTACTTTTCACTGGACTATAGAGGATCACCGCAGTTGCTGACAAGATAGTTTTTTTCATTGTTTGAGGTTTTAAGTATAAGAATTTGACCATAATTGCAGGTCTTCACATTATCTTAGCATGTATTCCATTGATTTCTTATACAAATAAGAGGAGTGGGGGTAAAAAAAAATTGGCCCGACAAGATCCGGATCTTTATTCTTGGAGTTATTCTTAGCCCAAATCCATTGACAGAATTCGGTCCTCACATTTTGCATACTTAACTACCTCCAGCGCCCGGTCTATTTAACAGGCAAAAATATCTAGAAATCCTGGCTGAGCCAATGGTATGATGTCTTTAAATAGTTGAATTATATTCTTACTTACCATAGAATATTATACAAAGGGGGCGGGTCTGTCTTCAGAAAAACAAGAGTGTAAAACGCCCTCCGGAAATCAACCATACTAATTTATTTCTATAGAAGTTACGATATCTATTTTCGTGCCTGCAATTCTTTATTAATTCGTCTGCAACACATCTTGATTTTTCAATTAATTAATTCCATATATTTATTTCTTAAATGATTTTGATAACTCATTAAACAATTTATTCAACAAAAATTTTGATTGAACTAATTCAACCGATTAATTTTAAATTACGCATCATATTCAAAGGTGTAGATGATAATTCTTTTGTTCTTTTATTAAATAGAAAAAATAAATAAATACAATAAAAGTTCATTCATAAATGATTTAAAAAAAAACGAACAATTAAAAGCAATATATTATATTCTTTACAACCTGAATAGGATGTTTTGGTAAAAAAAAAAACCTATATATTATAGTATAGTGGTGAATATTTACCCAAAGTTGTTTTTTTTTTTTCGTTATCGATTTTCTGAAACAAAAGAAAAATTGAATAATAAATTACTTTGATAGAAAGTTTTCTAAATGGGGTGGTGTGAGTTTTTTTTTTTTTTTTTTTTAGGGTTGTCGTGTCTCATCTTGGTTTCATTCTCAAAAAAAGATTACTGAATTAGAAAATCTTGTCATGTTTATACGATTCGCGCGTGATTTGTTTCTGGAAAAAGGTCTGACATTTTGCCGCCCCCACATATGGACAGATATCAAACTCCAAAGCAGTTAAAAATAGAATGTTTTTACATATTTATCTATTTATTTGCTTAAACCGACTGGGGTGTATAAATTTTTTTTGAAATAAGATATAATATGAGATGCGAAAGAAAGACACTGAGATATATCTCAAGCTCCTTCTTATTTGCTCTGTTAAAGAAAAAGTAGAATTTTTTTTTTTAAGAGTTAACGAGGTGTGAGCAAACGGGGCAATTTATTATTTGAGCCCTTATTTAATTTCAAAGGAAAGGAAATATAAATAATAAAAAATAATACAATAAATAAATCTCTACCTTAATTTTAGATTTATAGACAAATTAAATTAATTATAAAAAAAAAGGATTTTTGATTTTTAAAGATTTAAAGACTAATTACATATTACAGTAAGAATTGTGGATGCAGAAAAAATGACGTGAAATTTTCTTGTAGATATTTTTTTAAAATATATTTTATTTAATAAAGTTTCGGCAGGGGTTCAACAGCTTCCTTCCTCTGAACCACCCATCCAAAGACTGAACGCGGTTTGGCTAGTTTTGTATGTTCACATTGATCTTGGCGACTGTTGTTCTTTGTTCTTGCTAGTTTCATCGGTATAATAAAGATTTGAAAAAGTTTTAATTTTTCTTTAGGCGCGCATCTCGGGGTGCTAATTGGGAGATTCCAGCGGGCACAATTTTGAAGCTATCGACCTCAATTTTTTTTTAAATTAAATCTATTTAAATTATCTACAACTTATAGAAGCCGTTTTTTTTTATTTTCGAAAAAATAAAATTTTTTTTTAGATTAATCGCATTAAATAAAATATATTTTTCAAAAAACCGCTCTATATCTTATAGATAATTAAATTAGTAATCATTGTGTTAAAAAATAATTAATTTTTTACCTTTAATTAATTAGCTGGAATCTTTCAAATGAAATGGAATAAACCCTTGTATCCCTATGGGGAAAACTAACGCCATCTCTTGCCGCCTAGAGTAACTCGGTAGTGAATCGTGTTCTAACGGCTTTTCGAGACGCGCACCTTAATAAAAGTGTTAAGTCGATCAGATTTAAATAAGTACGAAACTCCATAAAGATTCCACCAAATTTTCTATTCATAAACTTCGAGTGATGAACACGTTCACATAAAAAAATTTCTACGATGGGAGATCAACCTAATATATGTCTACGTACTTCGGAGAGGGAACATTTTTGCATGTAAATTAAACATCCAATAAATAAACTCACCAAAAATTCAATTAAATGGCTTAAGTTGGTAAAGGCGTTTCTTTCCTAAATAACATCAACAAATCACATTTAATCAAATTTCAATGTTCACTGTTCAATTTCCGTATCATTGAATAAATAAAATAAATGAATCTGCTGAGTTAATAGAAAAAAAAGTCAACTTCATCAAAGCAACACTTAAACAAATGCGATAGGATATAAATAAACAATAGAATTAATTTTTGATAAAAAAAAAAACTTCTCTGATCGAACTCAAATTGATTTGTAAAGGACTTGTGAACTTTTACTTCTTTTCCCTTTTGTTATAGACTTGAATGGCTCTTGAAACGTTTGTCAATAACTCATTATTTGTCAACTAGCCAGCCAGCCATTGATGCTCGTTCCCGCATCAAAGGAAAAAAAAACGATTGCTCTTACTGAACTTTATTAATTTATTTAATACTAATACTAATAATATGAGTAAAAAAAATAAATTTCACCACTAACTGTTTTTTCCAGCTGAGTGTATTTAGAGATAAAATATCTAAAAATTCATATTAAAAGTTTGATTAATGTGAAAAAGTAGAATTATACTGAAAATTAAAGGTGTCTATTTATTCATCTGGTTGTTTGTTTCCAACTCTATGAATTTAAAAAGGATTCTATTATGAATTTCCAAGATTTTTTTAAGGCGTTACCCCTTTAAAATCAAATACAAAGAAATATTCTAGTTTCAACTCTATCGGGGATAATTTAATCGTGTTACAAAGTTTAGAAAAATCGAATTTTTTTCAGTTTTTTTTTTTTTTAGCTTTGTACACCCCTTTTAGAATTTTTACCATCCCTGAATGCAACAATGTTATATTTACGAAATTATATAGTTCTTTAGCTTTCAAAAAATTATTCATTAGTGAAAATCTGTTAATACTTAACGAAATTATAAACAAAACAGTTATCAGTCTGTTAAAAAACACTCTGGCTGCCTACCTTTTAGGCGCTTTGCTCTCTTCCTATTTAGACTATTTTGTTCATAATTACGTTAATACTTAACAAATTTTCACAAATGAATAATTTTTAGAAACCCAAAGAACTATAGAATATCGTTTTTTTTTTTTTTTTTTGCATTAAGGAATGGTAAAATTGCATTAGAGTGTGCAATTGGAATATAAATTAATTTGAACGGAGGCCTAGGTATTTATTTTGATAAAGCCTGCCAATAGCGACTGATCTGATATTCAATTAAGTGGTACACGAAAAAAAACAATTTGAGGACCTTTGATATAGAATAATTCTATACAAATATTTTCTTAAATGGATAATTAAAAGATTTTACATAAGTTAATAAATATTTTAATTCAAACTCTTCTCGCTTTTTGATGTTATTATTTCAAAAAATCTGGTGTATATGTAAGAGAAAGTAAAAAAATAAATATAAGCTTGCTCAATAATGAAAAAATTTTAAAACAAAGATTTTCCGTTAGACTTTTTGGCCACACATCGCTACTTTTCTCCTTATGTTGAAAATTGTTTAGTTATGTAGTAGGTCGTATATTTATTTTCAATCTTCAGAATTGTTTTATATAATTTAACTTCTCCACTATGATGTTTCATTAACACATCTGCTCAATTCATAAAAAAAAATCTGAGTAAACTGACTTGCTAATCATATCTCACTGGTGAATATAATTAAATTATAGTAATGATTATTCCACAGTATATAGGCTAAAACAATTCTGAATTGTATAAATTAGTGCAAACTCACATTTAACAGCTAAAATATAATCTAAAGGCTTTCAACGTCCTGATAAAGGGATCTTTCGCTTTCTTATTTATTTATTTCTGAGGTGATTGTAATTTTTTTATCTTTGAAGCTTCCCGTGAAGAACACAAATGACAAAAAATTCTACCTTTAAATACGTTACTATATTTATAGCAGAGTGCCTCTCTTAATAAAAAGACATTGTTACTTAGCGCCTGAGGATTTATTTCTTTCTTGTTCGTGCAATTTCTCAAAAACTGTATCTTCTAGAATCGATTTCTTTTCGTCGGGCAATAGATCGCCTCGAGCTATGAGCTTTTTTCCTTTTTTTCTTTCTTCTTGTTCTTTCAACTTAAAGTTTCAACTTTTTTGTTTAGCTTTAAGTCTCAAACTTCTTCAATAGTATCAAATTAAAAGTGATTATAGCCGCGCCGCCCGCCTTCGGCGGACTTCACTTCGCCCTCTGGACCCCCCACCAACTGGCTCGGGCCCGCCTGCCGCGGACCCTCGCCTTTTCTTAATTTGGTATCCAAATGGCTTAAATAAAATCATCGGACTGCTTGGGGTTCGAACCCGCGACTTTTGGTATACGAGGTTAGCACGCTAACCTCTACACCAAATCCCGAGGGCTTTTCTTAATTATGAAAAGAAAATTATTATTATTTTTTTTTTTTTTTAAAAAAACATTCGCACTTTTTTCTCATTCACACTCACATTCACACAGTCTTTTCGGCAACTGAGGCCATTTAAGACTTTTTACGATAATCAGTATGTTTAATATATCAATTGTGGGGTCCAGGCATTTTTATTTAAGTCATTTGGTATCCAAATGCCTTAAATAAAATTATCGGACTGCCTGGGGTCCGAACCCGAGACGTTCGGTATAGAAGGTAGGCACGCTACCAACTACTCCAAGCCCCTTGGGCAAGAAAATTATTATTACTATGTATTCCAATCCAGTGCCTGCTTGAGGATTTGTTTGCATTCGAAGAATACACAACTGCAAAAAATACATTAATTGGACCCTGTTATGCATTAGTGTGTCAAGCGAAAAAAAAAATTTAAAAATTGAGTTAATCACGGAATATTGTTTCAAATGCTATAATTAATAGTATTTTTTATGATATATGTCCTAAAAAAATTTATATTTGCAAAATTGGCAAAAATAGACCTATAATCCAACGAAAACAAAAAACTTTAATGTTAATTTTCTCAAAACTCGGCTGGGGCTTGACACACTATTGCGTAACAGGGTCCAATTATTCTCTATACATTTCCTATGGGAGAAATCGTAACTTTAGGTATTAATAACTCAAAAAGTTATAGGAATTTCGGGACCCGAGTATTTTTTCGGGACTCTCCCTAACGTCCTCTATAAGACTGCAAAATTTCGTTTCAAAATTCCAACGGGAAGTTGGTCAAACAGAGCGTGACAGACAGACAGACAGACGGATACTCCGCTATTTTTATATACCGGTATAGATAGATAATTTAAAAGATGTTAGAAATGTCCTTTAAAGTGTCGAATTTTGAAATTCGAAAAATAGTTTGATATCGTTTTAAGCATTTTTTTTTTTTTTTTGCTGAATTTAAATAACAGATTTACACTTTTATATATGCTAAATGGATTTTGATCTTTTAAAAAAACCAAATTTCATCTCGTTTTGAAAAGCTTTTAAACTAAAATGCTAACGTAATTTTAGCATGGAAAATCCTTATGATTTCTACCAGTTCAAAGACATTCTTGGCATTAGATGAAATACGAGTACAATCTTTGATTTAAATATCTGGAAGTAGAAAATATTCGTAAAAAAAGCTGCGGATTTTTTGCTAAAATTCAATTAGAGAATTTTATTTGAGATGGGGAATTTCTCGATAGGGGTAATAGAAATTGAGTGGGATTTTATTATAATTAATAAATAAATTCTTTTAACAAGTCATCTAAATTTTCGTTAAGACCTAACATTCAGAACCAACAAATTTCTTTTATAAAATTTAGTGCTGAACGATTTATTGTTAGAAGTGTCGCTAAGCCGCTTAATCAAAGGCCAATCAAACGACTGGATTAAAAACCCGTTCTTAAATATTATCGTTTCATTTGACCTGAAGATAAGTAATATCCCTGCTCGAAGCGTCGACAAATAAATCAACTTTTTATTACACTTCTCCCCATCACTTTGATTAGAGATTTCTTCTTCGAAATAAAAAAAAATTTATAATATTCGTCGATAATACCATTAGTCAATTGTCTCTTAAATTTCATTTATTAATAAAAAATCTGGTGTGACTGTCGCACAGCACACAACTTTCTCTTACCTTCGGTAATCGAAAGTTGTGTACTGTGCTTGTCACACCAGATTTTTTGTGTCGACATGTATTTAGTTCCCGGCAGTAGGGAATATTTGAATTCAGATGTAAAATTTATAAGTATGGGAAAATATTTATATTTTGTTACCATGGCAACCATTTCTCCTATCTTTTCTATGGAGTGCAAGAGTAAAGTGGTCTTCAAACAATTTTGAGGGCAAAACGAGAATATACATTTGAAAGAGCATCTAAAAAATAATTGATTTTTGAATTTTAATCAAAATCGTTAGAGCGAATTTTGAGAAAATCGAAAAAAACTGAAAAAGTACATCAGTAAAGTACTAGTACTCTTTGGCCGATTTTGATTAAAAGCTTATTTTTCCGGTCCCGGGGGGTGTTTAACTTATATATAAAATTTCAGCCTCATAGCTCAATTCCTTCATGCTTAAAAGTGAACACAGACACACACACCCACACACACACCCACCCACCCACCCACCCACAGACAGACCATGTCGCGAAAACCACTTTTTTGGATTCAGGGGACCTCAAAACGTGAAGATCCATCAAAATCTCGACATCGAATTTTTTGACATGAAACCAATACTTTCTCTCTATATATATATTACATATATACATAGGTAAGAGAAAGTAAAAAACGTTTAGGAAATGAACATGAATATTCCATTTGAATAAAAGTATATTTTAAAACATAAAGGAAATTGCGTTACTTAAATTTTCTTTTTTATTAATTATTAACTAAATATTATTCAATTTCGATGGATGAATGTGGGCAGGATTTATTATTATTTCGAACATATTATTCAATTTCATTTATTCATTTCTCTATTCCTGACTTTCGCTTTGTTTCAAGCACAAAATTCCTTTAATATTTATTGAATAATTAATTTTGATTAAAATATCATACAGACGTGATGAGAGACTATTTTATTAGGTTTTTTTTTTTTAAACATTCACACTTTTTTTCTCACTCACACTCACACACACATTCACACTGTCTTTTCGGCAACTCAGGCCATATAAGACATTTACGATAACCATTATTGATTTTTTTTTTTTTTTTTTTTTAAAAAAAAATTCCCCCCCTCTCTCTCACTCCCACCCCCCCCCCCTTTCTTCCGGCCTTTTCGGCCCCTAAGCCAAATTAAAAAATTTAAAATATCGTTATTTTTTAAATTATATATATTTTGGTTCAGGCTTTTTTTTTTTTCACCCAACTTGAATCAAGATGGCGTAATATCAGCAGGCGCCCTCGGGGCGGGCGCGCGCGGGTTGGGAGGTGAATGTGGCCCCCGCCCCCCCCCCCCCCCCACCCCCCGGGGGGCCATTATTGATTTAATATACATATATGGGGTCCAGGCATTCTTATTTAAGCCATTTGGTATCCAATTGGCTTAAATAAAATCATCGGACTGCCTGGGGTCCGAACCCGCGACGTTTGGTATACGAGGTTAGCACGCTAACCCCTACACCAAGCCCCGAGGGCTATTAGGTTTTAATAACATTCATCTTCTTTTAAATGTCTTATCGCTTGTTATATGAAATAGCCGCACATATTGAAATATTGAGAAATGACTGTTCGCGAAAAAAATTAGAAAGATTCTGTAGGTTTCCGAATAGCTTTCTCACCTCGGCAAGATGGATGTATACTGAGAAAGTTTTTTTTTTTCTATTTTTTTTTTTGTTCAATACACAAGCAGCCTGGGCGAAAACTTATCATTTTAATTTTTCAGGGGGGGGGGGCAAATGCCTGGTTGCCCATTCTCCTGAGCGAGATTAAAATTTCAAACACAACGCGAAAGAAGGAAATAAACAGTTAAAATATTAAATAAAATAAAAAGACTTCTTTTCGGCCCGAATTATTTTAATATTCTTTGTCGACGTTTCGGGAACTTAACGCCTCGCATCTTCAGGACAAAGAAGTTAAAAAAATTCTTAACTCTCCTTCTTCAGTTGTTAGAAAAGTAAGAATGGTAGTTACTTTTCTAACAATTGAAGAAGGAGAACTAAGAATTTTTTTAACTACTTTGTCCTGAAGATGGGTGACGTTTAGCTCGCGAAACGTCGACAAAGTATATTAAAATAATTCAGGCCGAAATGAAGTATTTTATTTTATTTCATCTTCTATTTCAATTAATTTATATAAATAGTTTCATATTTTAATAACCACAAGAAGGAAATACCACCAAAATAATACTCTTAAGTGTAAATAAATAAAAATTTTAAAGTTATATCGCCCTATAGTTATATTTTACAAAAACATTTTATTTTTTTTCTCTAATGAGGATGCTTGCGCATAAGAGTGATCATGATTGTCATAATAAATAGCTACCATATTCCCACCTTATTGTAAAAACAACGGCAAAGTGTCAAGTGTTTAAAATAATTCCGAAGAAAAAAAAACTATATATTTTTGAACGTGCGGGTTTTCGTATTCTCGTATTTCAGCTGAATTTCTTACTACCAAAAAATTTAATTAAGGACAATCCCACGTCTCTCTTATTCTACTGTATTTGAGTGTTAAGCGAAGTTGCATACATTCCAAAGGCAAAAATATAATAAAAAATAGCCTTTTTCTAAAAAAATTCGTTAATTAGAATAATTGCAATAAAAAATACCCAAGGGCGGAAGGAACCCGGGGCCCGGCCCCCCCCCCCCGAAATTTCCCAAACACATATACATATATAGGGATATACAGACATCAGCGCAACAAATTTTTCTGCAGGGTGGAAAACTTTGATTCCGCAAAAGAAAAAATGTTCCGCAAAAAATTTCGTGTGAAAAAAAATTTAGTTTCTTAAAAAAAAAAATTCTCAGCAGAAAAATTTTTGAGTTCGGCCCCCCTCCCCCCCCCCCCCCCCGAAAAAAATTTTTATATACGCCCTTGCTATATATCTATTGACAAGTGAATAAAGATTTATGCAAATTAATTAAAACCGAGCTGTGACTTAATCAAATAAATCATTTTATTATCATTTGATTGCTCTAGAAATAATTCTTCAGTCGCTAATGATTTCAACTATTTCTTTGGCATAACGAAAAACATCTCTTTATCTTTCTCAACCTTCTCTTTGATTAATCTTCTAGCGTCTGCTCTAATTAGACTTAATCCTTTTACTGTTTTTTTTTTTTTTGTCTTACACTTTAGATAATTAGTCTTATTGCATAAAGAAGAAATGAATATTACTGACATAGAACATAAATATTCATAATTTTCTATATTTAAAATGGCAGATAACATTCAATAGTTGGTATAACTTTCGCTCTTGTATGAAATCTCGCAAAACTACGGGGGTTAAAAAAAAAAAAAAAATTAATAACTAGCCGCGCCGCCTGCTAATAGGTCTTTAGGTTTCCAAAAATTATTCATTCGTGAAATTATATTACGTAACTACTAAATTATGAACAAAATAGTTAAATATTATATATCTATTAATAAATAGTTATAAGTTTATTGCTCTGAGATCTACTGTAGGAAGAGAGCAAAGCGCCTAAAAGATAGGCAGCCAGAGTGTTTTTTATTTTTTTTACCAGACTGATAACTGTTTTGTTTATAATTTCTTTAGTTTTTAACAGATTTTCACGGATGAATAATTTTTGGAAAGCTATATAATATCGTAGGCTGAAATTTAAAATTTATATGTATTATTACTATCTGCATATTTTTAAGTGGTGTCGCCTTAAAAAAATCCAGGTAATTCAAAATAAGAGAAAATTTTCTTTTAAAATTTCATTTTCTCTATAGCTTTAAAATTATACGTGATGGGGCAAAACTGGCGGCATTTTTGAAATCAGCGCTACCCAAATACCCATGAATAGCTTCAAATACTCGGGCTACAAAATCACTATTCCCCTGTGTTATATGGACCCTGTTATGCAATGGTGTGTCAAAGACCAAAAAATTCAAAATTGAGTTAAGCACGGAATATTGTTTCAAATGCTATAATTAATAGTATTTTTTATGAAATATGTCCTAAAAAAATTTATATTTAATGTTATTTGCACAATTGACAAGAAAAATTATATATGGACCCTGTTATGCAATGGTGTGTCAAAGACCAAACATCGAGTTTTGAGAAAATCAACAATAAAGTTTTTTGTTTACATTGGATTATACAGTATATAATTTTTCTTGTCAATTGTGCAAGTAACATTAAATATAAATTTTTTAGGACATATTTCATAAAAAATACTATTAATTAAAGCATTTGAAACAATATTCCGTGCTTAACTCAAATTTGATTTTTTTGGTCTTTGACACACCATTGCATAACAGGGTCCTTATAATCCAATGTAAACAAAAAACTTTATTGTTGATTTTCTCAAAACTCAATGTTTGGTCTTTGACACACCATTGCATAACAGGGTCCATATATGCTACAGGCCAAATTGTTTTTTTAGGTCAAACTAGTTCGTTCAGATAAAGTGATTTCTCCTAGGCCAAACTAGTTTATTCTAACACACTATTTTGTCTTAAAAATAGTTTGACCTGTAGCAGATACGGTATATATATGGAAACTCTTTATTAATCTTCTACATATATAAAAATGAAATGGGAAAAATGTATGTATGTATGTAAATATGTATGTATATGTTCTATAGAAATCCACAATTTTCAATGAATCCATTTGAAATTAAGTACACCTATAATACATGGACCATGGAGTAACGTAGTAATAATTTGAATCTCTTAAATGTTTTGGAAAATTAATTATAATCAAATTTCTTCAATATGGGAACACAAAATCACCAAGTTGGCTAGAAATTAGAGAGCGTCCTTTGTGCTGTGTGAACCAGCTTCCTACCTGACTATGGGCTGGGGGCGGGGCTACGCAGCAGTTGAAAAACGAAAAGAGGACGCAGGTGACTGACCCTTTAAGCAGTCATAAACAGACCCTTTGTGCTGTGCCCAGTCGGTAACCTCGGGTGAACACAGACTCCTTCCTTAACATCTTAACACTTGCATTGCAACAAGAAATATCCCAAATTGGGAATAAACTTAGCCCGCCGAAGGCGGGCTTTGCGACTAGTTCAATATAAAATCCGCATTTATTAAATACCTGTTCAAGTTATTCGCTATTCCATTTCTCCTCCTCTTTTCTCATTTCTATCCAAAAATTTTTTTATACCTATCCGACAAAGAGAAAAACAAATTTTTCTTTCATCTCTTTTTTAAAAATATCTCTAAAGATCTCTCTTAGCATTTAATTATATTTCTAATTAGATTAATTTTTCTGCCTTTATAAATAATTTTTTTTAATTTCTGAATTTCGTAGCAAATTAGACTTCTCTACACAATTAAACGGAACAGGAAGCCTTTTCTAGAATATAAAAGGAAGAATTGCTAATAGAGTGAAGACATTTTCCGGCTAACATTGCATTTTCTTTAAGTTTCGGAAGGTCTAAAGAAGAAGGTTCTTTTTGAGAGAGAGAGAGAGAGGGAATAAAAAGAAAAATAAATAGCCCTTTCATGTTATACATGATGAGAGAAAAAAGAGGTGAACAATGTTCTGTTGAAAATATTTGAATCTCAAAAACAAGATTCGCGAATGCAAATTGAAATTCTATTTCAAGATCCTTTTGTTTTATTGGCCAAACTAGATCTATAATATTATGGATACCATATAAATTTCCATATTACTCTTCAGTTGAGGAACTAAATTTAAATTTTTATTTTGCCTTTTTCTGTCAATAATTTTTTTTTTTAAAGTGGAACTTTTATTTGATCGCCTCAAATTTTTTCGTTCCTCTATTAGCATGTCGCGTTACAAGAACGTCAAAGGCCGTGACGCTACCAGCCATGACGTCACAAGCCGTGACGACAAAAATAGGAAAGTTGAAATTTAATACATATGACGAAAATAATTGTGAGATTTAATTATTCAATTTTTAAATTGATAAAATATAATTTTTAAAATAATTTAAAATGATTCAAATACTAAATAAATATTGTTCTCAGTTTTTAACATGCGTCTTTTGATTTCCCATTTTCCAATTATTAAATTAAGATTAAAGACGCGATTTTAATACCCTTAATTGAATGATTTTCTGAAAATTTTCAGTTAAACGCCTACGATCCGAAAAAAGTTTCACTTGCATCGTGGTTTCATAAAACCACACAATGATTTTTTTTTTTAACACTCACACTTTTTTTCGCATTCACACTCACACCCACACACACATTAACATAGTATTTTCGGCAACTCAGGCCATATAAGACATATGAGTCATTTTTATTTAAGCCAAATGGTTTAAATAAAATCATCGTACTACCTGGGGTCCGAACCCGCGACCCTTAGCATTCAAGGCAGGCGCGCTACCAACTACACTAAGCCCTAGGGCCTGTCAATAATTAATAATTCTCAAAGTAGTTAATATATTTATATAATAATACGATTTGTTAAATAAACAATACTTTCAAGGCTTATATTGTATTTTAATTTTTTTTTTTTTTCCTCCAAAACCATTTTCAACTAGAAACATCTAAAACGAATTAATTAAAGTTGGTAAGAATTTTATTAATAATTGGCTGCGGTTTCTGACTCCCGGCCAATATTAATTTGGTCCATAGCCACACCACCAATACATCTCTTTTCAAATAAATTAAATTTCATATTGATTGTCGATGTTTTTAGGAAATTATTACACCATAAAAAAGAGGTCTTGATTAATTTCTTCTTCTCTTGGTATTTTGGACTCTGATTTTAAATTAAGGTGAATATATTTTCTCAAGTGTTTCACTTTAATTGGTGACTCTGAAAGTGGAAGGTGCGTGCTCTTTATTTAACTACATGTCTGGAAAGTTTTGTTTAAAATCTGTGCAAGCTATTCCGGAGAAAATTGCCAAACAAACTTACAAAAGCTTCAAATGTTACGTTACAGATGTCTCTTTAAATATATTCAAATACATTCACGACTGCGAGACCGGATATTAAAATTTTATAAATTTTATTTATTTAACATAAATGTGTTACCCAAATAAATAATATATAACTTTGGGCTTTTAGTATATAATAATAAATTATATAATGAATTAAATATTTTATAATAATTGCTAAAAAGACTAATAATTTAGTTTAATATATTCTGTACTCTAATTAGAATTTCTAGTATCAAATGTTCAGTATATGAATATTGACATAATAATCATATGAAAATTTAAAAAATCTGGTGTAACTGGTCGCCCAGCACACAACTTTTGTTATGTTCTGTGCAAAGGTTTTATTAATTAAAAATTAACACTTAGTACGTATTTCGACAATCACTTGTCGAGGTAATCAACCTAATTGACGAAATACGTATTAAGTTTTAATTTTTAATTATTAAAACCTTTGAAACAAATAACCTAGTGTTTATTTTGTAGATTTTATTTTATTTTCGTAAACAAATCGTTTTCTTGTGTTTATTAAAGCTTTTGTGGTTTGAATTATTATTATTAGAGAAATTTTTAATTATAAACCACACATTTGTATTAATTATTTATTAAAAATATAAATACTGTACAACGTTTTGACTGCTTATTCTGCAGCCGTTATCAAGTACTGTGCACTTGCTCTGACTTAAGTGAAAATAACCGTCATGACCGTTACATGCCTTTTTATGGATAACTATAGGCAGGAGCAGTCAATAAAAAAGACTCTGTTTGCTGGTTCTAATCTCGGAGACGTTTCGGTTCTTTTATAAAGTATCAAATTATTTACCTCATTGTTACAATAAGGTTTTTATAATTTGATACTTTATATATACAATGTTAATATTATATGTATTTTTAGTAAGGACTGAAGATGGCTCTTATATTAAAAGAACCGAAACGTCTCCGAGATTAGAACCAGCAAACAGAGTCTTTTTTATTGACTGCTCCTGCCTATAGTTATCCATTCACATCACAGTCACTACTTTGGAATATATAATTAGATATTACTTCATGTACCTGAAAAAAGATATAAGGGGGTGCCGCCGGGAGTTGAACCACTGAACCACCGATTTGCGCTCAGTGTGCCCTTACGTAGGGTAAGGACTTATATCTTTTTCGGGTACATGAAGTAATGTCTAATTATATAAATCTCCGTTTCGCGGCTTACCTACGCGATATATATAATATCTTAAATATTATATATAATTTCTTATTTATACTTTGAAATACATGCCTTTTTATTTACAACGACGTCAGCGCCATCTGTAGGCATTCCTATGAAGTTAGATACAAATCTAACAAAAGCAGTCGAATCGTTGTACAGAATTTATATTTTTAATAAATAATTAATAAACAAATATGTGGTCTTAAATTAATTAAAAATTCCCCTAATAATAAATCGTTGTCTTCTCATTTAACAAGGAAGACATCAAATAATAAAAAATATGTACGTTTAATGAAATTGATATGAATAGAGCCAGTTAGTACTAAAAAAAAAAAAAAAAAAAAAAAAAAAACTACGAGCAGATCATGGCATTTTAACTTATGAGATCAACTTACTAATGAATTTTTCAATTAATTGCTCAAGTTTTTAATTTCTAAAGGCAATTTTAACTAATTTACGTTAGAGGGGGAGCATCGGGGCAATTAAATGAAAAAATCCAATAATGAATTAGTTAGATGGGTTGCCTACCTTACAAAACACGAAAGTAATTTCTACACTCTATAAAGTCTCTAATAGCTTATAAATTTCCCGGTTCCATTTTCTATTTTAATTTAATTTTTCCCGTTTTTTTTTTTCCCAAGAACGAAATAAAATTTTTTTATATAAATTACTAGATAATCAAAAGTATTTCATTTGAGAGCCTGGGGTTTGGAATTTAATAACCTACAAAGTTTACCTAGACACACAGGCTTCGTATTTCTCTTCAAGAATTTTATTAATATTTTCTAATAACTATTTCAGATTAACGACCTCGCCTAACCCCTCATAAGAAGTCAAGGTGTGGTAGAAAAAAATCTTAGCCTTGATTTCTTTATTAATAAAGTCTGAAGAGCACACAGATATCGCTTCACCAAAAGAAAAAAT
>JAKCPI010007936.1:0-19101 GCA_023213315.1 Euborellia annulipes
TCTTATTTATTAAAATTATTTCTTTTATTGTGACGTTTAGGGTACTAGTCTAGGCCATCTTCAGGGTCAGAATAAATGAAATTTTAATTCCTGAATGAAAATTTTGAATGAAAAGACAATTTTAATTTTGAAATTAAAATTTCATTTATTCTCGCCTCCCGCTCTTAAGAAGGCCGAAACGTCAAAATAATTTTGAATACATATAAATAGGAATTTTTTTTTGACTCCCTTTAATATAAATTTTATTAAAAATTTTTGTTTTTTGTATTATTTTACAAAATGGGGGAGGGGGAGTTTTTGGCGTCATATGTTTAAATATTTTTAAGGGAGGCGTTGTAACATAAAGTTTAGAAACTACTGCTTTAAACATTAAAATATTTTATTTTGCAAATATTTCGGATTGCCTATGCAATCCATCGTCAGTACATCAAATTATATTTGCCAAATAAATTATTTTGAAATCAACCGCTGGTGTATTTTCTCCATAACCTTAACGATTTGTCCCAACATTGGTAACTACAAAATTAATTAAATCTTTCAACTTGAAGTGATTCATGTTTTTATAATGCACTGCTCTTCACACCAGATTTTTTACTTCTCTTACCTCTATATATGTGGCCAATATATATGGAAAGTATTGGATTCATGTCAAAAATTCGATGTCGAGATTTTGATGGATATACACGTTTTGAGGATCCCTGAAACAAAAAAGTGGATTTCGCTACATGGTCTGTCTGTGTATCTGTCTGTTTGTGTTCAATTTTAAGCATGAAGGAATTAGGCTTGGAGGGTTGAAATTTTATATTTAAGTTTTGTAGCCCCCAGGACCGAGAAAATAAGCTTTTAATCAAAATCGGCCAAAGGGTACTAGTACTTTACTGATGTACTTTTTCAGCGTTTTTCGATTTTCTCAAAATTTGCTCCAAGGATTTTGATTAAAATTCCCAAAAATCAATTATTTTTTTAGATGCTTCTTTAAAATGTATATTCTCATTTGCGATTGAAATCTTCTGAAGACCACTTTACTCTTGTATTTCATAGGGAAGGATAGGAGAAATGGTTGCCATGGAAATTTTACATCTTGAATTCTAATATATAGTCCGAAACTAAATATAGTCGACACTTTCGGTAATCGAAAGTTGTGTTCTGTGCTTGTCACACCAGATTTTTAAATTACTCTCTATTTGAATATAATTCAAATAATCCTACATTTATAAATAAGTGCTATGAAATAATAATTTATTATTTACTCACAGAAGAATAAATTAATTCCGGGTGGTCCACTTAATAATATTCTTTTCGAATTCACTTTTTTTCTCGGATAATTCCAATTTATCTAAAAAAGAGTAGAGAGAGAGAAATAATGGCATTGAGAAGACAACAAATACACAATGGAGAAAGAGAACGAGATGAGTCTAATCTAATGAAATAAAACACTAATAATTCATGGGGCTGTCTTTTCTTCGCTATTGTCTTCTTTTCCACCTGCGGCAGTTGAAAATGATAAAATTTAATGAAACACTTAATTCGGCGTAGAGGGACCCTTTTCCCTTTTCAATGGCCCAAAATGCCACTGATCAAGGGGCTGGCTGTCAAGTCACTCCCGAGCAGTTAGCTGGTCGCCTATATAGCCTATATACTTTCTTCTTTTTTTTTTTTGGTATTTTATTTAATCAGGTAAAAAATGACCAGCTCAATTCAATGCTTGATAATCATATTTAAGGGTCTGAAATTATATTTAATAGTCGCACAGATTTTTAAACCAAGATGAAATATTCATTCAATTAAAATATAATAAATATAATTTTAAGTCTCCAATCGAATATTTTTTTTTCTTTGCCCATCAACCGTAGGTTGGGCAGGTAAAGTTAATGTAATCGTAAAAAAATTTTTCTGAAGCTTCCAAAATGCGTTTTGAGGTCCCCTGAATCCATTTAAGTAGTTTTTGGAATGATGTCTGTGTGTGTGTGTATGTCTGTGGTTTTTTTCGTCAACGAAAACTCAAAAACTATTCATCCAATGGTTTTGAAATTTTGCACACATAAACTAGAGGTAAAGGTCAAGAACTGAAAAGCTTTTTGGTAAACATCGGACCATTAGGGGGCGCTCTAGAGGAAGGGGGCAATATTTTTTCTTACATAACCTATAGTTTTTTTTATATATTCAGAAACTAGACTTTCTCCCGAGTAAAATGATATATAATATTTGTATCCTAATTTGTCATAAATTTGTTAAAAAATCATTTAAATTCGAAAATTGTGCATAGCAACAGAGCAAAATCAAAACAAATAAGCAACCGCGTTGCGTTATTTCATTGAATAATGGGGTGGGGGGGGGGCAAAGTTGTTGGCTTAGTCCGACCCTTTATTTCTGATTTTTTCACAATTTTTTCACTGATTTTCTACATATTCCAGCTGATAATCCCACCTCACCCTTCCTTAAACATCCCTCAACTAAAAAAAAATTATTTAATTTAATTGGTGGGGTGTGACCAATTCCGAAGCCCTTACAAGAAGATGAAAGATTCACAGCTCCTCGCTGCACAGTTGGTCAAATTGGCAAATATGCGGCTATAACTTTCATTTTTTGGGCTGATCTTTACAAATTTCAAGTTAAATATACGGATTCTTCTTTCACTTCGAATATATCCCTAATAAATAAATAAATAAATACAAAAAATATCACTTGGAAGTATTTTATTTAAATTGCGCTGAGTTTTAATGGTAAATAAATGAATTGAGTCTTTTAATAGTTATTTAATTTCGAATTGATTCCCAACGGAATAAAATCCCCGTTAGTTTGCAAGTAAATAGATTTTTTTTAAATAGAGAACTTATTTGATAATAGTCACTCAGAGAGGAATGCTTCTAGAGCTGCTTGTTGCCTACCTTCCAGGCGGTCTGTCTTTTAGATGAATTTGAGTCGAGCCATGAGTCAATCGGTTCAGCTCCACTCTCTCTCTCTCCTCTCTCTCTCTCGCGTGTGTTTAGTTTATTTTATATTGTGTTGTGATTTGTGCAAATAAGATATTCACCCACCAAACTCCCCACCTGGTCATCTTATTATTAAGGTAATGAATATTTTCACATCTCATTTACATAACGAATTAAAGTATTTTATTTTTCTCTCTTATAATATACTGATAAAATTATCCAATTTTTTAAATATAACTCTATGATGAATTCGTGTACCCCAGAGGGAGGGTGAAAAAGGGTGTAAATCACCCCTTCTAATAAATAAAATAGTTTTTTTCTTTAAAAATGAAAATTAAAATAGGAAATTATTTTTTATGTAAATTTTTTACATTTAAGCAATGATTTCTTTCCCTCCCTCCTCACCCTCCGCCCCTCTAACAGATAATTTATTTTCCCCTATAATATTTAATAAGAAATTATTATTAAATAATTGAAAATATAAATTTCTAAACTTTTATCTCGTCAGTGGCTTAGTAATAAGTGAGATTTTTGGAGATGGAATCTTCTTTTTCTCTGTCTGAATGCCTGATTTCTTTAAGCAGTTTCTCCATTCGCCTCCCCTAATTATAAGTGTAAAAATTCAGATGATTTCTTTTTTATTTGCTTACGTTTCTGTGTCGTAACATGCCACAAGCCTGTAAATCCGTTCTTCGCTTCATGAATATATTTCCTTTTTGTAGTTTTAGATATAATTCGATCCCCCTCGGCTCACGCATCCCCTTATAGATATTCATTAATACACATTCAATTATAAAAATAAATTAATGTAAATATTAATATTTTCGAGAGCCCGTTCTTTACCAATTCGCCACTAAAATTTAATAATTATGCTTTTAATGAACCCCCCCCCCCCTACTCCAGTGACTTCTTAGTAGATCGCGTATGTCAAAACACGTCATTTAAAATATAATTTAATAGTAAATCATACTCTTTTTTTTTTTAACTAAATTAAAATTGGCATTTTTAAAAATGTCTTTTTCTTTTTTTTAAATTAATTTTCTCTTCTATTATACCTTCAAAATTAATTATAATAAATTAATTTCACTATTAAACGCCAACTCAACAAAAAAAACATTTCATCTTTATTATTTATTTAATGCAAATGTATTCAAATCGAAATGTGTAGGTTTCTATCTTTTTTTTTTTTTATTAAACACCCGTTATTAATTAAAATTAAATTCAAACAAAACGTCTCCGGGTCTAATTATGTATGCATATAAACAAACATCTTGTAACATAAGGAAGGTTTTTTTTTAATCTATCAAAACGAATAAATTAAGAGTTCTAGTTAAAATGTTACCAGAGGGGATTTTGTGAAAAATTTATGTGTACTTCTTAATTTTTTTTTTTTTCTGACTTTTCTTATATAAATAAATTTATACCTCTCTTGGTATATTGTTCGAATTGAAATAAATCTCATAATAAATTTGCTAAATAAGCGATTAAAAAAAAACCTTCAGCTCTGCCTAATCAATTAAATATTGTAGAAAATCTAGTGTAACTGGTCGCACAGCACACAACTTTCTCTTACCTTCGGTAATCGAAAGTTGTGTACTGTGCTTGTCGTGCTTCGTGTCGACATGTATTTAGTTTCCGACAGTACTGTACATTCGATTTTCAAGATGTATTATTTATAAGTATGGGAAAATATTTATATTTTGTTACCATGTAAAGTGGTCTTCAGAAGATTTCAATGACAAAATGAGAATATACATTTTAAAGAGAAACTAATAAATAATTGATTTTTGAATTAAAAAAAAAAACGTTGGAGGGAATTTAGAGAAAATCGAAAAAAAACTGAAAAAGTGCATCAGTAAAGTACTAGTACTCTTTGGTCGATTTTGTTCAAAAGCTTCGTGTCATGTCCCAGGGGGGTGCCTAACTTAAATATAAAATTTTAACATCCTAGCTCTTTTCGTTCTTGAGATATTTTGTTCACGGACACACAGACAAACAGACCATGTCGCGAAAACCACTTTTTTGGATTCAGGGGACCTCAAAATCTCGACATCGAATTTTTGACATGAATCCAATACTTTCTCTCTATATATATTAACATAGAGGTAAGAGAAAGTAAAAAAGAAACTTATCAATATCTTTATATATTTGAAGCAGTGGCGGATCCAGAGGTGTTTCTCGAGGGGGGTAATCTGGTGTGAGTGGTCGCACAGCACACATTTTTTTCTTAATTTCGGTAATTTAAATGCGCATTTTGTACTTGTTTGCCAGAATATAAACACAAATCAATTTTTTAAGTATTAATTTTTAAAATTTTACATTAAAAATACATATTTTTTTTCGAAAAAATAGTTTTTTTTCAAATCTCAGGGAGGGTAATTACCCTCTTAACCCCCCCCCCCCAATGTATTCGCCCTCGATTTGAAGGAGGTATATAGCTGATTGTTGATATTCAAATAGGAAGAATGAATGAGCAAGCAGCTAGTTATATTTAAATTTATTAATAAACCAGAGCCGACGTTTCGGTCACATATGGGACCATCTTCAGGGCCAGGTTAATGTCTGAAAATATATATAAACCTCGCCAAGTTATATTGGGCATACACAATTGTAGGTAGCTTAATCATGATAATGCCATAGAAAAGGAAACGGAAAAAAACCTATTATTTATTTAGTAACTTTTCGAAACTTATTAATTTGAATCAATCTAATGCTTATTTTGTGAATATATTATTTTGCTGGTAGTCAAACCCGGGATCTCCAGCCTATCAAGGGCATTGTTGGGCACCATTTTTAACATTTCTTATGATTTTTTTGAATTAAGATAATTTTTGGCTTACTTTTTAAAGAAACTGAGATCATTTAATTCCAACTTGTATTGAGAGAGTTCGTTGTTACTTGTGATCTGGTTTGAAAATAATTTAATTTCGTCTTCTTCTCAGAAAAAAAGTAGAGGTAGGAAAAAAAAGTAGTGAAAGGGAGAATAAGATTTCAATTCCATCTTAAAAAAAAAAAAATAAAACTGTCGTTCGGTTTCATTAACTTGGGGAAAGTTAAGAGTTCATGTTCCAAGTTCATTTATTAATTATTCAACATTCAAGACTAATAATAAACTTTACTTTCAAATACCTTTTAGGGCGTTAAAAACAAAGTTTTTTTTTTTCTTTAGTCTTATAAAATCAACTTTCTTCTTTATGTGTGCTCCAGTCCTTTTTTTTATGAGATCTGAAAAAAATCACTTTTTTTTAGCAAATAAATTTAAAGAAAAATATAATATAAAATATAATTAGATATATCGTCGTACTATATAATGAGCACGCTTTAGCAATTCCTGAAAAGTAAAGAGACAGGAACGTAGTCTCTACAAGTGGGGATCGTTCTTATACATATATGTATAAGAACGATCCCCATTATATTGATTATTATAATAATCAATATATTTTAAATATTTAATAGATTACAAAATTTTTCAAGTATTGTTTTTGTTTCTTGGGCAATTCAGAAGGCAACTTTTTACTTTCTCTTACCTCTATATATAAGCTTATGTTAATATATATAGAGAGAAAGTATTGGATTCATGTTAAAAATTCGAAGTCAAGATTTTGATGGATATACATGTTTCGAGATCCCCTGAATGCAAAAAAGTGGTTTTCGCGACATGGTCTCTCTCTGTGTCTCTCTGTGTGTGTGTGTGTTTGGGTTCAATTTAAAGCATGAATGGATTGAGCTAGGAGATTGAAATTTTATATTTGAGTTAGGCACCCCCCTAAGGCGTGAAAATAAGCTTTTAATCAAAATCGACTAAAGAGTATTCTTACTAGTACTTTACTGATGTATTTTTTCAGTTTTTTTTTTTCGATTTTCTCAAAATTCGCTCCAACAAATAAAATTCATAAATTACTTATTTTTTTAATATCTCTTTAAAATATATATTCTCATTTTGCCTTTGAAATCTTTTGAAGCAAACTTCAATCTTGTACTTCATAGGAAAGATAGGAGAAATGGTTGCCATGGAAAGAGAATATAAATATTTTCCCATGTTTATAAATTTCATTTCTTGAATTCAAATGTATCGTACTGTCAGGCAAGAAAAAAAAATTAAATGCTTATTAAAGTGATGAAATGAAACAAAATTAGGTAGGACGATAGCGACTGGGACTCGTTAGGACTCGAAGGTTTTTATGCCTTTAATTCGAAGGCTTTTCCCCTATATATATATGAAAAAGCTATGTCACAATCTGGACAGCCATGATCTGCCCCCCTGGACGACCATGATCTGCCCCCCCCCCCCTCTAGATTTGATTCCTGGGTACGCCCTTGGTACTGTCATAAAAAAATCTCGTGTACCAGAACAGAACACAACTTTCAATCACCGAAGAGAAGAGAAAAAAGTTGTGTCCTATCCCGAGTCGAAATCGAACGCCTGGTTTGAGTCTACAAAACCTCAGAATCTAATTGTTGTCTAAGTAGACTTAACAGAATCAAACTAGGATTTGAAAGCATGGTTTCTATGGAAATTTGATAGTCTGGTTTGGTTCTAACAAGTCTACTTATGTCCCTTTTTGACATGTTTAGACTCAGACCAGGTATTCGAAATACTAGTTTAAGTCTACCAGATCTTAATACGACCAGCAGTACTGAATGCTGGAATCCTAGTTTAGGCCTATAAATTCTCATTTAAAATTTGTTTATATACATATATACAGAGTGACAAAAAAGTTCTGATAATTTTGTTAGATTAGCAAAGAGGTATGCTTGTTTTTTGGCAATGAGAAAAATAACTTTTAGAGTGTTTTCTTCAAATATTTCGAAGACATTTAATAGCACTTCACCGCTGATGAAGAAGTCCTATTAAATGCCATCGAAATATTTGAAGAAAACACTCTAAAAGTTATTTTTCTCAATGCCAAAAAACAAGCATACCCCTTTGCTAATTTATACAACTTGGCACGCCACATTCGAAATTTTTTACTTTCTCTTACATCTATATATGTTAATATATATAGAGAGAAAGTATTGGATTCATGTCAAAAATTCGATGTCGAGATTTTGATGGATCTTCACGTTTTGCTCTTCATTTCGCTACAATTAAATTCTTAAATAAAAGGAAAATCAAATTAATCTTTAAATAAAATAATATTTTTTGTTTAAATATCAATTTTCTTTAATTTGAGAATAAGATAACATATCTTTAAAAAAATTTTAAAAATTCCAATTGCTCTTCGTGTCGATTTCAATATTTCTGGAGATTCATTACT
The DNA here is from genome assembly GCA_023213315.1 of Euborellia annulipes. Taxonomy (NCBI): domain Eukaryota; kingdom Metazoa; phylum Arthropoda; class Insecta; order Dermaptera; family Anisolabididae; genus Euborellia; species Euborellia annulipes. Next base: position 8,192 of record JAKCPI010007936.1, read on the forward strand.
GAAATTGTTTTAAAGAAAATATGGATGTAAAAAATAAGTTTCCATCTCTAAAATAAATCACATTAATTTTTATCTTGACTGTATATGTAGGCCTATACCATCAGCTATCACATGTGGAAAAATATTATATTTTTCTTTTCAGTAAGAACTTCTATTAGTTCTCTGGAAATGTGAAAAATATATAAATTAATTTTTATAAATTTATAATCTTTTTTAATTTGTCTTCTTACCTTTCAAAATGACATGAATGGCCAATGTTCCTTGTATTCATTTATTAATATTAAAATTAAAGTGGCTTCTTCAGGCCAATGTGTTTTTACAACTAAAATTTATAATGAATATAATTGAAAAAATTAAATAGAATATAAGATTACATATATATAAAAAAAAAATAAAAATAAAAATAACAGCTAACCTTATCATTTTGTTTTGGCTTGTTTTTATAACGTTGACCCTTAAATAAATAAAAATAATTAATAATAATAAAGAAAATTAATGAAAAAAATGAAAATAAAACTTAAAACTTACTTCTTTTTATCGATAATAAATCCAAATATCCAAGGGATGAGAGAAAATAGCGACAGAATTAAAGGTGGTCATCTATTAAAGCTTTGGCGCTGAGATCGCACTGTTTTTAATTTTTACCCGAGAGGATTAGAAGGTTCAAACCAGTACTTCCCGAGTCAAATTCTAACGCCTGGCTTGAACCTTTTAGTCCTCAATTGAAGACTGCAAGGTTCAAACCAGGCGTTCAAGTACTGGTTTGAACCTTCTAATTCTCCTGGCAGGTTTAGTAGGCTCAAGCCAGGCTTTCAATTTTGACTCAAATACTGGTTTGAACCTTCTAATTCTCCTGGTAGGTTTAGTAGGCTTTAACCAAATTTTAATCCTATCAAATAACAAAGGAATTGAGGACTAAAAGGTTCAAACCAGGCGTTCAAGTACTGGTTTGAATCTTCTAATTCTCCTGGTAGAATCAGTAGGCTTTCACAAAATTGTAAATAAATAACATCCCATTAAATAACAAGGGAATTCAGGACTAAAAGGTTCAAACCAGGCGTTCGATTTCGACTCGGGTTTGAACATGTTTATTTATGAAAACAAACTACTAGTAAAAAAAAAAAAACAAAAACAATACTTTCTCTCTTTATATTTCAATATAGGTAAGAGAAAAAAAATTTTTTTGAAGTCAAGCAAAAGACGTTGTCACGTTAAAAAGCCACCGGCTGTGTAGAAGACACAGCCAACACCTAATTTTTTTTTTTTTTTTCGATTTTCTCAAAATTCGGTCCAACTATTTTAATTACATTTCATAAATCAATTATTGATAGTTTTAAATGCTCTTTAAAATATCAACTTTTTCTTACCAAAGATAAGAATTGGATTGACTACCAATTGAAATAGAGAAACGGGATTTAAATGGCCTCCGTTGCCGAAAAAGATCTTAAATAAATTTAAAAAAAAATTACGTCTTTAATAATTTGCCTATCGAAATTCAAGATTGATATGAAACATCGGCCCCCAAAATAGGGGCTTGACCCGCGATTTGGGCAAACATATATTTACTTAGTATAATGATGATAATTTACAGTTATAATATTATTAGTTGCTCAAGACTAAAATTGAGTATTAATATTCAAATTAGTCATTTGAGATAACAAAACATTCAGCATTGAATTTAAATTCACTTTTCAGTTCAGATTTGCTCAATTCATTTGGGGTCAATGATCTGAAATGTAAATTAAAACAAGAAGCAAATGGCTAGAAGTAGTTTGAAAAAATATTTAGATACCTAAATAGGTATTCTTCGATTGCGCATAACGGTTGAGTTCAAAAAAGGTAATTATTTTTATTTATATACGTATGTAACTTTGCCCGTAGCCGGGATGGATAAAGATTGACAAAGGTCATTATAGAGAAACTCAAGGGGAGCGGGATGGGATACCTGGCAGTGCCATAAATATTTATTTAAATCAATTGGATTCTAATCGGTAAATATATGTGCCTGGATCATATATAATTTATATATCGTTAAATATCAACAAGTTATGATTTAAGGTCTATATAGCCTCAGATGCCGAAAGAGTTTAAAACATCTTAAATATCAAAATTAATTACAGATTAAAAGAAAGATGATTTAGAATTTCAACGAAGGAGGAGATCAGCTTCTTAAATAATTTCTGATTAGGTATGACCCCCCCCTTTTGAGGGGTTCACAAATCCTGTATTTTCCCATTGAAAAACATTGTGTTCTATCCCATCTTATAAAGAATGAAAGCCAATTAATTTTTTTTTATTCGTTTTAAGGTCTATTTTCGGCATCGGAGGCCATTTAGATCCTTTCGCTATTTATTTCAATTGATTGGTTTCCAATTCAATTGAAATAATTTTTGTTATCAGAAGCTCTACCTCTGAGCCATAGGTCAAGGGCATTAAGCCTTAATATATAGCCTAATCAATTTTTTTCCTTTTTATTTTAAAGATTTTATCTTAAAGATAAATGAGGGGTGAATATGACTTAATTAAATGTCCTAAACAAGTCATTTGAAAAATTACGCCATGAAAGGCGAGAGTCAGCCACAGGTAAGCTACAGGCAGCTGGAGCGAAACTCCACTTGGTCGGATCCCTAGTTGCAGGGTATGCAGCTAGTTTACTATAATTTGTTTTGTTTGTTTTGTTTTGTTTTTTTTATTTGTTTAAGGTCTTTGCCATCTGAGGCCATTTAGATCTCGTCCCAATTCATTTCAATTGATTGGTATCCAATTCAATTGAAATAAATCTTTGGCTTGGAAAGGGACGCGAATTCTTGTGGTTCTTGTGGCTAAACTTGAAATGTATGCATATTTGACACAAAAGTTTGAAGGGCTATAGTGTTTTTTTAATAATAAAAGGGGTTCTTTCTGACAATCAAATGCAAAAAATAATTCTAATTTCCAGTGAAACAGACTTGCATGTATTCCTATTGTAGGGAATTGTAAAATAAAATGCGAAAAATATATTTACAATTCTAAATGTTGGTTTATTAATAAATGTAAAATAAAGTTTATTTACATATAAAAATTAATAAAATAAAAAAAAGGTCTATTTACACTGATGAATAATTAATTCAAATTAGAAGTTTATAAAAAGTTAATAAAACGGCACAGTAACTATATTTACATAAATGAAGCGGCACTATAATTGTACTTGCGTGGGAATAATGAGATTGCGAGAGAAAACGCGACGCGCACTTAGCTGATGATGGTGTCTTCTCCGGCAATTTCCCTGGATAGTGGCGGACCTCTGTCCCTCTGGGCTTGTAGTCGTCTTTGAATAATGGAGAACCGTCTGTTCGCCGATTATTCCGTCGTAATGTGGAATCAGCCTGATTCCACCGTCGTCGTCTTCAGATACAAAGGCACTCGTCTAGTGACCTCTGTCGTCGACTTGTGAATGCAAGGACGTCCGTCTGGTGATCGTCATGATTTTGCACTGCCGTCCGGATTGATTGATTGATTGAAATGTATTTATTTTGAAAATTTTACAATAAAATAAATAAAAATTTGGGGGCTTACAATGATCAGGGGGGGATACTAATTCTAAAACTTAAGACTAACATCACAGATAAAACATCCCTAAAATCCTAATACAATTTGTAAGTTTTTGTGGTTTCAGTGTTGCCACTTTGACCACTAATGTGCGGGGAGGGTTCGGCTTTTTTATTGGGGCGCTGAAAAGGGAAAAATTTGGAAAAAAAAAAAACCCCTTTTTTTTGCGGTCGTGTGACCATTTGGGGGGAGGGGGAGGATGGGGGATGAGGGTGTGGTGGGATTTACGAGAGAGTCGCGAGGCTCGGATCGGTGATCCTTGCAACGCGGTTTTTCCCGTATGGTTTGGATTTGGCGTCGCTGGCGATTTTCTTGATGGCGTCGTGTTGGTGATTCTTCATTCTTGAGATGAAGCGGGTGTTGAGATCCTCGATGACGGTGTCGATGCTGTCTATTCCTAGTCCGACTAGGATCTCTTCGTTGGAGACATGGGCCTCTCTCGGTGGGGCGGCGATGGTGCGAAGGGCCTTCCGGTCCGCCACGAGTATTTTTTCGATGTTGCTCGCTGCTGCTGTGTGCCATGCGATTGACCCATATGTGAGAATGGGTCGGGTGATGGCCCTGTGTAGCAGTATTTTTGAGTCAATGTCGAGTGGACTTCTTTGACTCAGTAGTGGCCTGAGAAGATTTGTGGATGATCTCCCAAGGGCTGCTTTCTTCTTGCAGTGCGTCTTCCAGTTGAGGTTTTGGTCCAACCAGACGCCGAGATAGCGGGCGCTTGTGGACCACTGAATCTGCTCACCGTCGACGGCTAACCGGAGTGCTTTTTTATTTTTTGTTTTGGCACGGAACCAAATTGCTTCGGTTTTGGTTGCGTTGAGCTGAAGGCGCCATGTTTTGAGGTACTCACTCGTAGACTGGAGATGTTCATTGAGGAGCCTCACGGTGTGTTTTGGGTTGCTTTTTGCAGCAATGAATGCGGTGTCGTCGGCGTACTGGGCCAGGAATACTCCTTCTTGTGTTGGAATATCTGCGACGAAGCAGTTGAAGAGGTGCGGAGATATTTTGGAGCCTTGGGGGACCCCAGCGCGCATGGGCCTTGGTGATGATCTTGAGGAGCCCACGCGTACTCGAAAGCTGCGGTCCTCTAGGAAGCTGGCGATGACTCGAAGTAGGCGGCGGTTGATGCCTTGCTCTGCCAGTTTGTGGCAGAGCCCAGCGTGCCAGACCTGGTCAAAGGCTTTGACTGCCGTCCGGATCAGGTTGAGGCTCTTTTAAAGAGACTTAACCGGCATGTCCGCTCTTTGATGCTCTCAGAGGGGCTCCGCCCCTCTCCGTCTCCGCTTTGAACCGAGGCTATAAAAGGTCGACGGCTCGGAGTCTCTCCCTCTTTGGCCATATGTCATCGTTGGAGCAACATATACTGGAGCGCCCTAGCGGCGTTCCGCATCAGGTTTGTGCCGTCGCCCTCTCTCATTGTCTCATTTATTCCCTTTGACCCAAATGGCCAATTTAATTATTAGCAAAAGGTGTTGTTACAATTAATTATTAGCAAAAGTTACTGTGCTTTATTAGCAAAAGTGATATTTTTAAACAGTCCTTATCAGGGCTAATATTCTTATTAACAAAAGTAATGTCTATGTACATAATTAAAACAAAGGTCCTTTTAAGGATCAACCCAAAAAATTATTGGTCATTTTCCCTTCCTACACTATAAATAATACAAATTGCAACAAATCGGGCCTCAATGCGAAATTCCCTTCGAGTTGGAATCACTCCATAGAAATACATAGGGGATTACACAAGGAAGGAAGCAGGTGCAGCCAAAGGGGACATAGGGGATTTTTAGAGGAAGGCTTGCTCCCCTGGAACTCCCTTTAGCTGCCTTTTCTTAAAAAAATATCGCAATTTTTCAGCTCGTTTCAGGCAATAAAAATACCATCTATTGAGATTAAAGCTCGGTAGTTAGGCAGCCCAAAAGACTAAACTTTTTTCTGATTAAAACATTGAGATAATTTTTATTTGAGCTTTTGAGGTCCCTTGAATCAAAAAAAGTAAAAAGTGGTTTTCGCTACATGGTCTGTCTGTGTGTCTGGATTCAATTTAAAGCATGAAGGAATTCAGCTAGGAGGTTGAAATTTTATATTTAAGTTAGGCAACCACCTGAGGCGTGAAAATAAGCTTTTAATCAAAATCGGCTAAAGAATACTAGTACTTTACTGATGTACTTTTTCAGTTTTTTTCGATTTTCTCAAAATTCGCTCCAACGATTTTTTTTTAAATTCATAAATCAATTATTTTTTAGTAGAAAATAAAAGGTCGAGCAGCTATGATAATTTCTTTATTTGAGAACCCACAGCGACGTTTCGGTCGACTATGCGACCATCTTCATGGCTAGAGTTCAGTCAACAGAAAAACCTCTTAAGTTCTTTGACAGACATTTCATAAAATACATTACGATCTATCTCATATAATGCATTCAGGGCCAAAGTCAATATATTGATCGCATAGTCGACCGAAACGTCGCTGTGGGTTCTCAAATAAAGAAATTATCATAGCTGCTCGACCTTTTATTTTCTACTACATATTGATTCAGCTATTCGCCTCGCTAACAATTATTTTTTTAGATGCTCTTTAAAATGTATATTCTCATTTTGCCATTGAAATCTTCTGAAGACCACTTTACTCTTGTATTCCATAGGAAAGATAGGAGAAATGGTTCCCATGGTAACAATATAAATATTTTTCTATACTTATAAATTTTACATCTTGAAAATCAAATGTACCGTACTGTCGGGAACTAAATACATGTCGACACAAAAATTATGGTGTGACAAGCACAGTACACAACTTTCAATTACCGAAGGTAAGAGAAAGTTGTGTGCTGTGCGCCAGTCACATCAGATTTTTTTTTAATTGTTAGGCCTATTAAAGTTTGCAATAAAAGCGAAGGAATCTGAGAGAGAATATGTCAAACTTTCTGATAATTACTTTTTTAGATACTACATATTGGAAAATGTAAAGGGTAGCCCGAATTTAGACCTTCTTTATAAATAATTATTTTGATTAGTTTTCGAATAATTATTTTAAGTAAAATTTGCCGGGGGCCTAGCAACGGAGAAGAGCAACAGTCACCACAATTGTTGCAGTTAAGCATTGCCAAACGCGGCGAAAGCTCGGGATTGGTGACCCCGAGCAATCAGCGTGTGGAACGCTGTCATCGGTACTTTAAAATTATTTAAATAAATCCTAATGGCCTCTGTAGTCAAAAAGGGTTTAAAAAAAAGTTGAACTTGTTTACTACTAAATCGAATATTAATTTTGGTTGCGTAACAATTAAGCACATCACATTTTTTTAGCTGGGAGGTGGCGGTGGGAGAATTTTTATTTTTAGTTTTAACATTAAACAAAAAGATGGTTCAATATTTATTCAGCAATGAAGAAAAAAATTCTAGAAAATAATTTTAATTTGATGGCGAGTAAATCAAGAATATCTATTAAAAGAGAAGGCATTGACGAGCATTGGTCGTTAGCTAATTAGATTACCTGGCGCTGACTCAACTACCTGAGCTTTTTTTCCTCCCTCCTTGGGATTTCAGTCAAGGCTGAATCCAACAACTGGTGAGTACTCTATCCCTCCTATCCGCTACTCGCACTCTTAGATAATTTACTTGTGAAGTGAATAAATGCAAGATGAAATTTAATGGATAAACTTTTGCTTATTTTTTTCTAAAATATTGGCAGATAATTAAGAGACACATCCAAGGTAAACTCGTGTGTTATAGTATAATATCAGTCAAGTATTATTTTTTTTTAAGGCTTCTTTTTAATTAATTATAGCTGATATTCTTATTTGAAGAAGAAGAAAAAATGAGCAATGCAACTGGTTTTATTTCAATTTTATTCAACTTACTAGGGCCGACTTTTCGGTCGCATACGGGACCATCTTCAGAGTTACAATTAGTGAAGAAAATAACATTAAAGAGATACAATTGTTTACATAAAAATTTTCTATTTCATTATTTCCCATATGCGACCGAATCGGCCCTGGTTGATTGAATAAAATTAAGGTGCGGGGTGCTAATTTTGTGAGTTTCCAGCGGTCACAATTTTGAAGCTATCGACCTCAAATTTTTTTTTAATTAAAGCTATTTAAAATGTCTACAACTTATAGAAGCCCTTTTTTTGATTTTCGAAAAAATAAATTTTTTTTTTAGATTAATCGCATTAAATAAAGGATATTTTTAAAAACTTCGCTTTATATCTTATAGATAATTAAATTAGTAATCATTTTGTTAAAAAATAATTAATTTTTCACCCTTAAATAATTAGCTGGAAACTTTCAAATGAAATGGAATAAATCCCTTGTATTCCTATGGGAAAAACTAACGCCATCTCTTGCCCCCTCGAGTAACTCGGTAGTGAATGGTCTTTTAACGGCTTTTCGAGACACGCACCTTAAAATAAAACTAGCAGTCATTTTTTCTCCATTTTCAAATTTGAATGACGAGAATTTAATAGATTTTTATTAAAATAGAATTTGAATTCTATTTATTAGTGTAGGAATGTCCCCCTCCCTACATCTTCTGCCATCTTCTTGTTTTATTTAATAAGAATTATTTTCATATTTTTTATTAATTAAATTGACTGTTAATTCCATTATTTTGGATTAAAATTAAAATAATTATTCTTTTTGATAACGGTTTTGGAAAATGATACACTACGCCGTAGTTGGTCTTTCTGTTAATAAAATTTTCTAATCAGTTGCGTCATAAGTTCTAATTCTGGGATTATTATTCTTTAAATAGCTTAATATTTAAAAGAGTTTTTGTTTTGTTTCTTTAAAATATATCAAACTCTTGTACAGAAAAAAATAATAGCAAAGTTCAACAAATTAAAAATTAGTAAATTGTCTTCGAAATAAGTGTTGATTAAAGGATTTGAGTAGGCAACCCGTTACACAGAGAGGCCTCTTGTATTGCCTTCTTTCAAATTAAGACGAAAGAAAGGGTTTCTAATTATTTTTTGAAAAATTTTAAAATTCCAAGAATGCCTACAGAGAGTGGGAGTAACCAATTACGATTTTAAAATTCAAGTTCAAGCTGCTTTGTCCCAAAAAAATATCTACATAACGTAGTAATGAGTAAAGAGAGCTTTGAAAGGAGAGTGAAAGCAAGCGACAATCCGTCAAAAATAAATACAGTGGCGAACCCAGGGGAGGGGTAAAACTCAAACAAAAAATAGAATCTTGGCCATCCATGGTGGTCTTTTAATTTAAAAATATATTTCCATTTGTTTTAAATATTATTAAGCATTTAACCAGAAAACTCCCAAAGGATCCTGCTTTTTTTGCTTTTGCTGAGACCAGCCTTAGGGGGTTATTGTATACAATTATATGTTTATAAATTATATATACGATGGCTGCTGGGGGATCGTAAAGAATCCTGATTAAAGCTTAATTGAAAAAAATCATACTTTTAAAATTTTCCTTATTGCCAAAATTAAATTAAAAAATCTGGTGTGATGGCGCACAACACACAACTTTCTCTTACCTTTGGTAAAGGAAAGTTGTGTACTTTGCTTGTCACACCAGATTTTTTGTGTCGACATATATTTAGTTTCCGTCAGTATACGGTACATTTTAATTCAAGATATAAAATTTATCAACATGGAAAAATAATTATATTTTGTAACCATGGCAACCATTTTCCTCTTTCCTATGAAGTACAATAGTAAAGTGTGCTTCAAACAATTTTGAGAGAAAAAAATGAGAATATACTTTTGAAAAAGCATCTGAAAAATAATTGATTTTTGAATTTTTAATCAAAATAGTTGGGGCGGATTTTGAGAAAATCGAAAAAACTGAAAAAATTACATCAGTAAAGTACTAGTACTTTTGTCCGTTTTTGATTGAAAGCTTTATCATCACGCTCCCGGGAGGTGTTTAATTTGTATATAAAATTTCAGCCTCATAGCTCAATTCCTTCATGCTAAAAATGGAACACACAGACAGACCATGTTACGAAAATCACTTTTTTGGACTCAGGGGACCTCAAAACGTGTATATCATATTCATAAAATAACGGCTATCGTCAGAGTCTTGTATGGCCTAAGCTGCCGAAAAGACTGTGTGAATGTGTGTGAGTGTGAATGAAAAAAAGTGTGTGTTAAAAAAAAAAATCTGGTGTGAGTGGCGCACGGCACTCAACTTTCTCTTACCTTCGGTAATCGAAAGTTGTGTTCTGTGCTGTCACCCCAGATTTTTTGTGTCGACATGTATTTAGTTTCCGACAGTAGGGTACAATTGAATTCAAGATGTAAAATTTATAAGTATGGCAAAATATTTATATTTTGTTACCATGGCAACCATTTCTCCTATCTTCCCTATGAAATACAGAGAGTAAAGTGGTCTTCAGAAGATTTCAATCGCAAAATGAGAATATACATTTTAAAGAGAATCTAAAAAATAATTGATTTTTGAATTTAAAAAAAAATCGTTGGGGCAAATTTTGAGAAAATCGAAAAAAACTGAAAAAGTGCATCAGTCTCCGGTACTAGTACTCTAGGCCATGTTTGTTCAAAAGCTTCTTGTCACGTCCCATGGAGGTGCCTAACTTAAATATAAAATTTCAACCTCCTAGCTCCTTTCGTTCTTGAGATATTTTGTTCACAGACTTCAGACACACAGACACACCACAGACAGACCATGTCGCCGAAAATCACTTTTTTGGATTCAGGGGACCTCAAAACGTGAAGATCCATCAAAATCTCGACATCGAATTTTTGACATGAATTCAATACTTTCTCTCTCTATATATATATTACATATATACATTGGTAAGAGAAAGTAAAAAGGTCATTATCTTTTGGGAGAGCCTATTCAACGTTTCAAAACGACCAAGTTTTTTTTTTTAACTCACACTTTTTCCCATTCACACACTCACACTCATACACACATTCACACGGTCTTTTCGGCAACTCAGGCCATATAAGACTTTTACGATAACCGTAATTTGAATATATACGTATTTGGGGTCCAGGCATTTTTATTTAAGCAATTTGGCATCCAAATGGCTTAAATAAAATCAAGACTGCCTGGGTTCCGAACCCGCGACACAGTATACGAGATTACCGCATACAACCCTGTACCAAGCCCGAGGGCAAAACGACCAAGTTGTATTATATTTTATACACGAAAGTATAGTGAGAGATTGGTCTTTAAATTGATTTAAAACTAAAATAGAATTTTTTCTTTTTGATAGAATAAAGAAAAAGCAACTTTCTCAAGTAAGAAAGACTCAAACTAAAGCGATTTTATTAATTCTTTAGCCTCTCTAATCTCAATTATTCCGAAGACTTTTTCATTAATTAAATCTATACTA
>JAKCPI010007938.1:0-128416 GCA_023213315.1 Euborellia annulipes
AAGGCTAATCTCTTGTATCCCGTAACGAGTGACTAGTTCTTTTTCTTTCGATATTAGCTCTTTGTTCATGATTCTTTTGGTCTTCGATCCTGATTCTTTCGGTCAGGGGCGGTCCCAAAGGGGGGTCAAGGGGTTCGTGACCCTCCCAAATTTTTTTTTTTAACACATACTTTTTTCCCACTCACTTTCCCATTCACACAATCTTTTCGGCAACTTAGGCCATTTAAGACTTAAACGATACTCATATTTGATTAATATATATTTATTGGGGCCCAGGCCCATTTATTTATAGTATTAAAAAAAAAAAAAAAAAAAAAAACAGTGACCCTCCCCCCAAATGTAAGGCTAGGACCGCCCTTGCTTTCGGTCTTCCATTCGTTCTTTTTATTTTATTTTCAAACAAAGAGCGCTGGTGTTCTTTCTATTTTATTTTTTTTAAACAAAATACATTTTGGTCCCTTTAGATGAAAAAATATTATTAAATTATTAATTAATAATTTAATTTTTGGATTTGAAAATAACACGTTTTGTCAAATATAACTTCATCATGTCGTTTTCACAAATTCTTCGAAAAACGTTTCGATTGCTTATTCTGCAGCCGTTATCAAGTACTGTGCACTTGCTCCAACTCAAGTGAACTAGAGTGAACTAGTTCAATGCAGCCGTTATCAAGTGCACAGTACTTCGAAACGTTGTACAGTATTTATAATTTTAATAAATATTTAATACAAAATTGTGGTCTATAATTAAAAATTCCCCTAATAATAATATTTCAAACCACAAAAGCTTTAATAAACACATTCGTAATAGAAAGTAGTTTGCTATGCGACATACACATCAGATTTTTCACACTTTAAAGCAATACTATTATCCTTTCTATTAATTATACAATCGTAAAATAATTTTTAAAAATATTACAAACCTCTCTTTTGGTTAAAGTAAAGTAAAAATTAACTAAAAACAAAAAAAAAAATTATGAAATTTACATCTACACGAATCGAGAAATTTTATACGTTGTTGATATTCCCTAAAAAAAAAATCTTATAATGGTGGCTATTTTATATTTCTAATTATAGGTAATTTTACCTTGTACAATCATAAAAGGAAATATCTTTTTAATTTGTGCTTTGTTTTTTTCAATTACCAAAACAAAAAATAATATTTTAATAAAGTTGTAAGTGAATATAGTATTTGTGTGAATGTGCATTAGCTCCCTTAAAAGACCAGAAGTGTGTGTATATGTGGGTGGGTAACAGAGGAAATGGCATGTGGGAGGGGGGGGGGGGGTATACACAATGCACACACAAAGCGGACACAGAGTAGGTAAATTAGCCGGGGCGCCATTGTATGCCTAAAGATTGTGAACATGGACCAGAAGGATGCTGCGAAAGAGAGCGGAGGTTTATAGAGATGCGCCGGCTGCTGCCGGGGAAATCCTGGCGGTGGGGGTGGAGGGGGTGGAGGTCGTCGGTGCGAATCCGCCCCCCTTCTCCCAGTCACCCTTTCAATGGATTTCCATGTATATATATATATATATTCGTCACGGGTATTTCTCTCTCTCTTGCACCTGCGGATGCATTAATCTCGCTGCTGTTTGCATCCTCTATAAATATTATTATTCATCAGATTGGGAAATTTAATTTTTTTTTTTTTTTTCTTTTGCTTTATATATTATAAATTACATAATATATTACCGTTGATAGTGGAGCCTGTATGCACACTTGAAAAGGAAACATTATTAAATTAATTCACAAATAATATGGAAATCAATAGGCCTACTTATCCACGCTGTGGAGGGGGAGCATGGAACCAGCTATTCTCCAGGGGACCTGGAAATAACCATATTTTCTTGGGGCAGGGAGCTTTCTGGGGGGGGGGGGCATGATCCTTATGATGAGGCTCCTCCCCCGACACCCTCCTAGTTACGCCCATACTTTTTATACAATGTCAATCAAAACTTTATCTAGGGATCGAAAAGGCGTGCAAAAAGTCGATTTTCGATTTTGGAATCGACTTGATATTTTTGGATTCTCAGAATCCAGTCTTTCCCAAACTGGCTGGTCTCTTGGGCACTGTGAAAATTTTCCTATACAAAATATTATATTAATAATATTATTACTCGTACTTTATAAAATGTTACTAGGACCAACGTAAATTTGAAATACGTTTTTAATTTAATTTTAAACTAACCAAACCACATTGCCCTCATTTTAGATTATATGGCAATAATCTGAAATGAAGGCGATGTGGCTTTAATTTTTCATTTATGGCCTAAGTTGCCGAAAAGTTTTCTGTGTGAATGTGAGTAAAAAATTAGTGTTTAAAAAAAAAATCATATAAATAAACGATTTTTAGTAGGAACCGGCCGAATATTCGGTTTCGGTCAGTTTCGGCCAAAAATCCGGGTTTCGGCCTGCCGAAACCTGCAAAGGTAAAATGATTTTCACGGGAGGGGGAAACAAATTTTCCGCAGAGCGGGAAAATTTCAAAAAAAAAAAAAAAAAAAAAAAAAAAAGGTAAAATGATATGAATTTTTTTATAGGAAATACAAGTTTCGGTTTCGGTCGAAACTAAGATTGAGGCCCAAATTCGGTTTCGGTTGAAAATCTTGTTTCGGTCGGACCCTAATTTTTAGATGGTCTTTTTAATCAGTAGAATTTTTAGTGAAAATTGTTTGAACTTACTCACTTTACTGATGTATTTCAGATTTTTCAAATTCACTTTCCGCCTCTTCCTTCCATAGAGTCAATGTTAAATCCCCATATGGGGATTTGTATGTTAATTTTGAATCAAAAGGGGTCCCATTTCGAACTTTTTATACATTTTTTTTTCCAATTCTTATGAAATTTTGTATTTATTTAGGATTCTCTATTGTGTAGAAAAAAATCCAAATATGAAAAATAACCATGTGTGCTGTGCGTTAAGTCACACCAGATTTTTATATATTTGTTTATTCCAATAAATACACTTACAAAAAAAAAAAAAAAAAAAAAAAAAAAAGGGAGTTGGTTGATTATCTACAGCCAGAGATATGAATAGTTTAAAAAAAAGTGACCTCAATTCCACAATCCTATTCAATCACAAATTCATAATCTCTCTCATATCTCTTAACATTTTTGAAAACGATCAATTTTTTTTTTTTTTATTCAAGGAATTTAATATATAAATTAAATTCCACCCCCTTCTTTCTTTCTTGGTCGTTTTAAGCTCTTTTAAGTCGAATGGCTCATAAAATGAAATTCGAAAACATTTATTTATATTTTAAAGAAATACAATTTCATGCAAAAGCTTTCCACTCTCTCTCTCTCTCTCTTTCCCTTAAGCAAAAGGCCTTTTTTGCGAATGAATGAAAGATTTAAAAGAATGATCGTTAAAAATAATTCATCTAGAGTCTTTTCATCAAATTCGAATTTAACATTTTATTTTATTTTTTTAAAGAAGAGAAGATTAATGTTTTATTTAAATTTATTTATATACGGTAGATATTTAAAAAAAAAATCATTGTGTGGTTTAATGAAACTACGATGCAAGTGAAACTTTTTTTTCGGATCTTAGGCGTTTAACTGAGAATTTTCAGAAAATTATTCAATTAAGGGTATTAAAATCGCGTTTTTAATCTTAACTTAATAATTGGAAAATGGGAAATCAATAGACGCATGTTAAAAACTGAGAACAATATTTATTTAGTAATTGAAGATCTGAATCATTTTAAATTATTTTAAAAATTATATTTTATCAATTTAAAAATTGAATAATTAAATCTCGCAATTATTTTTTATAATTCGTCATATATAATAAATTTCAAATTTCCAATTTTTGTCGTTGCGGCTTGTGACGTCATGGCTTGTAGCTTCACGGCCTTTGACGTCACGGTTTGTAACGCGACATGCTGATAGAAGATCGATAAAAGTTTCACTTTAAAAATGAATAAATTTAATATAAATAATTAGAAAAAAATAAAATATAGATTGGATTTTGAAAAATAAATAAATTTTCTGAGAGTTAATCTTTGAAGAATTTTTCGTTTAAGGGCAAAAATAATTCTAATAAATAGAAAAGTTTAACTTATTAGTATATTCTGTATTGTTTTTCCTAAAAATTTGGTGCACCGTGATGGTCACACCAGATTTTTTGTGTCGAGATATATAATATGGAGAAAATTTTTTAAGTGGTGCTTTTATTTGATGGCCTCAAATTTTTTCGCTCTTCTATCAGAATGTCGCGTTACAAGCCGTGACGTCAAAGGCCGTGACGCTACAAGCCATGACGACAAAATTACAAAAGTTAAAATTTAATATATATGACCAATTATAAAAAAATAATTGTGCCAATTAAATTTTCTTATATTTATGAAAATAAATAAATAATTGTAACAAAATGTCTCTTTCTCTCTTTGAATAATGATTTAAATATGAATACGTATGGAAAAACGCAAATCAACGGCACAAAGGGCTTGTTTCGTTTCGGCCCATCAGAGCGAGAATTCGTCTCTCTTATTCTCTCTCTCTCTCTTCGCATGATGATGGACCAAGACGGAACGAACGGGACGGGTGAATTCAAAAAAAAAAAAAAAAAAAGTCCCGGGGGCTTTGCGGGCAGTTCGAGCGTGAGACACTCACCCCCCCTCTCCCCCTCTCTACTCCCTCTTCCGGACATACACACACATTCGGTGAATTTATTTTCTTCTGACAGCCACGCTCTTGAAATACGTTCAGTCAAAAATTTAAAAAAAAAAATAATTTTTTTTTTTTTTTTTTTTTTTTTTGGAATGGGTGCATAAGGTCCGAAGACCTATAATGACCAATAGTCACATGCAGCCAGGAAGAAAATAAAAAATAAAGGAGAAGCATAAAGGGGAAACTCAACTGCGGGAACTGAGAAGATGCCTGTTGAGGTTAGACTTGAAAGTCTGAAGATTGTAGGTTTTGGGGAAGATAGACGCAGGGAGCTTGTTCCAATCACGGGAGGTCATGGGGGTCATTTATTACGGATATAAAATAAATTTAAAATTAACATGGGGGGGGGTGATGAAGAATTTTAAAATACACATTGCTAGTAGGGATGTATGATTATGAAAAAAAAAATCGATTATCGAGTAATATAAATAATCTATTATTGAATCTGGACGAAAAAATATCCGATTATGAAAAAAATAATTGATTATGAAAAAAAAAAATCGATTATGAAAAAAACAATCGATTATGAAAAAAAATAATTTATTATAAAAAAATCGATTATGAAAAAGATAATTGATTATGAAAAAAATAATCAATTATGAACAAATAATTGATTGTAGAACAAAAATCGATTATGAAAAAAAATCGATTATTTCTTTTTTCTTTAGTAAAATTTCCATTTTTTCCTCGCGAAAATAATCGATTGCACAGCCCTAATTGTTACTAAGCAATTAAAATTTTTTTAAGTAAAACTTAATTACTTAGAGAGATTAGAGCAAGTTGATTGTTGGCACTCAAAGTGTTACGACACGCTGCATCCTCTTCACTTGGTCGCAAATTAGGATTTTCTTGAATGTCATCCGGGAGTAAGAAAAAGACGACTCAACACATTTATACCTCGAAAACCAGTTGTTTTTTTTTAACACTCACACTTTATTCCCATTCACACTCACACTCACACAGTCTTTTTGGCAACTTAGGCCATATAAGATTTTATACGATAACCGTTATTTGGTATCCAAATGGCTTAAATAAAATCATCGGACTGCCTGGGATCCGAACCAACGACCCTTGGTATAGAAGGCATACACGCTACCAACTAAACCAAGCCCGAGGGTCGAAAACCAGTTAATCTATATATAAATATATAATTTGCCGATGTCCTTCTGACAACTTCCCGTTGGAATTTCTAAACAAAATTGTACAGCTTATGCTTAGAGGGCCTTCTAAGGATTACAGGAAAATTATTTTCGTCCCGAAATTACTAAAACTTTTTGAGTTATTAATTTTTTTTTTTTTTTTTTTTTTGGAATGGGTGCATAAGGTCCGAAGACCTATAATGACCAATAGTCACATGCAGCCAGGAAGAAAATAAAAACAAAAGGAGAAGCATAAAGGGGAAACTCAACTGCGGGAACTGAGAAGATGCCTGTTGAGGTTAGACTTGAAAGTCTGAAGATTGTAGGTTTTGGGGAAGATAGACGCAGGGAGCTTGTTCCAATCACGGGAGGTCATGGGGACAAAGGAAGAATAAAATTGTTTTGTTCTGTTAGTCGTGATCTGAACAGCATAGGGATGCTGGGAAGATGCCTCTCTTGTGTTCCGTGAATATGTTGCATTGGGTGGGATAATTGATTTTAATTCGGCAGAGCATTGACCATGGTAATACCTGTAGAAGAGAGATAGTGAAGATACTCTTCTTCTATGATCTAGTGACTGTAGGGATGCAGTAAGGGTAGAATCACCTATCAGTCTAATTGCACGCCTCTGTATGGCTTCCAAGGAGGAGAGAGCGTCTTTTGACGCCCCTCGCCAAAGGTGGGAACAATATTCAAGACACGGCCGAATTTGGGCTTTATAGAGGATTAGGAGTTGTTGGGAGGAAAAGTAACGCTTCGTTTTGAATAGGAAACCCAATTTCCTTGCGGTAGATTTAACCACAGAAGAGATGTGGTTGCTCCAGGAGAGATCAGATGTAACTGTCACTCCCAGAACAGAAAATGAATTTTTTTATGGAAGTAAGGGAAAAGTTGTTGGATTGGCTGGATGGATTTTGGGTTAAGGGAGAAGGAAAGGCGGAGGAGAATGAAGAGAAGAGAAGAAGAGAAAGAAGAGAGCCGGAATTCCTGGCCAGAGCCTGTATCTACGCTATGACTAGCATAGACACCAGAAACATGGATCAAAGGCATTAGTAACCAGATAACCATTCTTAAAGTGCCCATTAGCCAAGTGGTGGTGTCTCATCCGGGCGATTTGCATCTACCACCTAGAGCTCGCGTGGGAAGGGTCGCTCCTCACCCTTAAGCCGAAAATTCCTAAATTTACGATTTCTCTCATACCAAAGGTATAGAGATATATTTATGTATTCTTTGTATTTATGTATTCTATGAATGTAAACAAATCCTCAAGCAAGCACTGGATTGGAATAGTAATAATAATTTTTTTTCATAATTAAGAGGGTCCGCTACAGGTGGGCTGATGGGTAGAGAGTCCAAGGAGCGGGGGGTGGGGGGGGGGGGCTAGTATATGAATAATTAGACGGGCTGCTCTTTGAAAAATTATTTCAACAGATTTTACTAATTTTCTAACAGTTTTCGTGAATATGGCGGAGCAAATTCACTACTCTTTGATTAGTTTTATCTTAAAAATTTTCTATTAGAATGTTTTCGCTTTGTGGATGCTCTCTATCAATATCTTTGTTCTCCATTGTATATAGGCACTATACTGGGTATATATATATATTTATAAAAATAATATCAATTTGAAGAGAGAGAGAGTGAAATACAATTAAATAAACAACAACCTATTCATTCGACGCAAATACATTGTTTATTACATTAACAATGTAAATAAAAGCAACAATCGGGCCAATATAAACAAACAAATATTGAGTGATTGGTTTCTATTAATAGAATACAGCAAATAAATTATTTAATCTGAAAACAAAGTGATCAGTAATGTAATGATTATATTAAAAAAAATAAAAAAATCACATGTAGCCACTTTCCGTTCACAAAAACCCATGAACCGCCGACCCCGCACCGCGGGAATTTAAGGCGAAGAAAGAAGAAGAAGAAGAGGCCATTTAAAGGGGAACGGGAGCGAATGTGTTACGCATGTTTTTTCCCAATAGTGTGTCATAAAAAGTATGCCCAAAAAAATCAAGTAATTCAAAAATTTTCCAAGAGATGTCAGAATGGTAGCTAATAATATTTAATGCATTTGGTTGATTTTCATTGATCTTTTAACAATAAATACTTTATAAATGTTATTATATATTATGTATCTTTTATAAAAGCATAAAAATATATAAATATAGGCCAGATATACACTATTACGGGATCAGCTGTTAGATTAGCCTGCCATCTATTGCAAGAATGCTGAACTAATTTGACAGTTGATTTTTAAATAAATCATTTAAGCTTATTTTAAAAATTTCTTAATTATTATGTGATTAATAATAACAATAAATTCATTTTTTAATTTAAAAAAAAATCATCGCCTGGGATACGAACCCTCGAACCTTGGTATTCAAGGCAGGCGCGCTACCAACTACGCCAAGCCCGAGGGCTCTATAGTTTTAACTTCGTAGAATAACATTTTAAATGATCTAGGATGTTAGAACTTATTAAAAAAAATCTGGTGTGACTGGCGCACAGCACACAACTTTCTCTTACCTTCGGTAATCGAAAGTTGTGTACTGTGCTTGTCACACCAGATTTTTTGTGTCGACATATATTTAGTTCCCGACAGTATGGAACATATGATGAATTCAGATGTAAAATTTATAAGTATGGGAAAATATTTATATTTTGTTACCATGGCAACCATTTCTCCTATCTTCCCTATGAAATACAAGAGTAAAGTGGTCTTCAGAAGATTTCAATCGCAAAATGAGAATATACATTTTAAAGAGCATCTAAAAAATAATTGATTTTTGAATTTAAAAAAAAATCGTTGGAGCAAATTTTGAGAAAATCGAAAAAAACTGAAAAAGTACATCAGTAAAGTACTAGTACTCTTTGGCCGATTTTGATTAAAAGCTTATTTTTCCGGTCCCGGGGGGTGTTTAACTTAAATATAATATTTCAACCTCCTAGCTCAATTCCTTCATGCTTAAAATTGAACCCCACACCCACCCACCCACCCACCCCCACAGACAGACCATGTCGCGAAAACCACTTTTTTGGATTCAGGGGACCTCAAAACGTGAAGATCCATCAAAATCTCGACATCGAATTTTTGACATGAATCCAATACTTTCTCTCTATATATATATTACATATATACATAGGTAAGAGAAAGTAAAAAAAGAATGGGAAAATATTTATATTTTTTTACCATGGCAACCATTTCTCCTATCCTTCCCTATGAAATACAAGAGTAAAGTGGTCTTCAGAAGATTTCAATCGCAAAATGAGAATATACATTTTAAAGAGCATCTAAAAAATAATTGATTTTTGAATTTAAAAAAAAATCGTTGGAGCAAATTTTGAGAAAATCGTAAAAAACTGAAAAAGTACATCAGTAAAGTACTAGTACTCTTTGGCCGATTTTGATTAAAAGCTTATTTTTCCGGTCCCGGGGGGGTGTTTAACTTAAATATAAAATTTCAACCTCATAGCTCAATTCCTTCATGCTTAAAATTGAACACACACACACCACACACCCACACACCCACACACAGACAGACCATGTCGCGAAAACCACTTTTTTGGATTCAGGGGACCTCAAAACGTGAAGATCCATCAAAATCTCGACATCGAATTTTTGACATGAATCCAATACTTTCTCTCTATATATATATTACATATATACATAGGTAAGAGAAAGTAAAAAAACCTGTAATATGATATAAGTTTTATTCTCTTTTTTCTCCGGCGATTGCCACGTCTTGTTTGAGAGACTCTGGGCCAGGGAGAGGGAGCCTGCCGGAGTAGATGTAATGGGCTGGCTGAGAGGGCCCTCTTAGGAAAATGAAGAGGGACACAGCGGAGAGAATAAAAAATTTGCCTGCAATTCCCTTGGGTCAACTTATCAAAGGGATGAATTTTTATAACCTGTTCAAAGGATTGAACTTCTCTCTCTCTCTCGCGTGCTTTCTTTACAAATATACCTCGCATAAAATAAAATAAAATAAAATAACGTTCTCAATATGTACCTAATATTTAATTTATTTTATATTTGAATAATTCGGAAAATAAATTTAGAAAAACAAGTATGTAAAATAATATAAACAAAAAATCTGTTGTGTCTGGTCGCACAATACACAACTTTCCCTTACGGCTTGGTTACTTGAAAGTTGTGTTCTGTGATTGTCACACCAGATTTTTGTGTCGACTTATTTTTAGTTTTTACCGAGACCAGAGTCACTGGTCACATTTACAACCAGTGCATATTGATCTCGGAGAATAAGGAGTCAGATTTTTGCTCCCGATTAAAATTTTTTTTTCTTATAAAAAAAAATAAAATAGGCTTGTGTTTCTAATAATTTCACCTAAGGGGTGAAGGCAGTGAATAAACCTTATACAAATTTCGGGGCCTAGCTATGTTCTGGGCTCTTATTCAATCATATGATTAGTTTAACTTGAAGTGAAGAGACTCGAAAGTCTTATTAAAATTAGAACATGAAGCATCTGGCCCAAAATCAGAAATCCGGCAACCCTACCACGCTTGGCCCTGGCGGGCGGCGTCTCGGGATATGACTATGTCCAGATAAATGAATTTTAATTAACTGCGGCGGACCCTCTCTTTTTCTTATTCATGAGAACACGTGGGGCCCGCCTTTGCATCTAGACAGGGGGCTTCGCCCCTTGGACCCCCCCCGCCAGCTGGCTCGGGCACGCCTGCGGCGGACCCTCGCCTCTTCTTAATTATGAGAAGCTTTACGTCTAGACAGGGAGGCTTCGCCCCCCTGGACCCCCCGTTAGCTGACTCGAGCACGCCTGCAGCGGACCCTCGCCTTTTCTTCTTTTTTTTTTTTTTTTTTAATTACCCCTTTTTCGGCTGCAGAGGCCATTAGGGTTTTAATTTTTTACATATTATTAAATTTATAATAGTATCGATGGCTACCGGGGGACGTTCAACACGCTGATTTCAGGGGACCTTTTCTTCTTAATTATGAAAAGAAAATTATTATTATTCGATTCCAATCCAGTGGCTGCTTGAGGATTTGTTTACATTCATGGAATACACAAATGAAAAGAATACATAAATATTTCTCTATACATTTCCTATGGGAGAAATCGTAACTTTAAAAATTAATAACTCAAAAAGTTATGGGAATTTCGGGATGAAAATAATTTTCCTGTAAAGTTATGTACTGTAATTTTCCTGAGAAGGTCCTCTTTAAGCATAAAAAAATTTCATTTCAAAATTCCAACAGGAAGTTGCCTAAATAGGGCGTGACAGACAGACGGACATTAGTGAATTATATATATAAATACTTAGTATCCGTTGGTAATATATTGTAGTTTGTAACATTAACTTTCATGTTTCATTTTAAAACCTACACATAACACACCAATCAACATGCTTTCTACAATCGGTTAGTGAACATATGTGGCATTCTTAATTCCTCAATCTTAATGTTTTATTTTGATGGTCAACTTTCTTATTTTATGTTCAGTGCCATATCACGTGCAATTTCTGAATAGAATATTCTTTTATAAAAATATTGAAAACATTATTTCTGTGTATTGTAGCCCCCTACTGCACCGTTGCCTGCCTCCCCACGAAAAAAAAAACAAACTTTCTTTGCATTTGATAGTTGATTCACGTTATAGCGTTTTAAGATAAATTCTTCTTAAATAATATGCTTGATTTTTTTAACAAATCAAAACACTTGTCCATGGTTTCTCTATTATTTTTTAAAATCTTTTAATACGATCCTTTTTAAGGGCACTAACCTCTACTCTAATCTAAAAAAATAATTAAAAACATAAAAAAAAAAATTCCTTTATAAAATATTACATCATATTTAATTTTCTATATTAAAAAATGTTCTTGACTTGATTTTTTTTATACATAAAACAAAAATTTGCTTTAAGCAAATTAAAATACTTGAAAAAGAGTTTCTTAATATTTGAAATAATTTTTTTTATATATTTAGAGTAAAAGAAGAGAGAGAGAGAGAGAAAAGGATATAATTAAAATATATATACAAGATTTGCTAAAGGGCAAGCAAACAAGACACGTGACTAGGAAATTTACGAGGTTTTTTTTTTCTTTCTTCTTAAATATATCTTGTGGACAAGTACCTACCTGCGCGGTTTAGAGATTAAAGTTAGAGAATTTAAAAGAAAACTCTCAAATTAAGGCCATAGAATGAGATTTTTTTTTTCATTTCAAATAAATGCTGCAGAGTAGCCATACAAAAAATAAATAAATAAATAAATATAAATGATGAGTTTTTAAGGATGTTTTATGAAATTAATATAAGGATTTAAGGCTTTTATATTCTTGAATGCATAATCAAGTGCCATTCTTGTTTTGATGAATTATACTAATTTTTTATTAATATAAAAGATTTGAGTTGCTGGTCCTTTTATACATTTTACTTTCTCTTACCTATATTGTTTTGATTTGATTTTTTTTTTTGTTTGTTTTAGGTGGTGTACGTCGATGCACGGTCGCAAAGCTACGTGCGTGATCCTGTACATTGTGAGTTCCTGCTTACTTCTTTCGACTCGCCTTGGGGTGTTGTAGAGAATCCAAGACACTCCCTTCCGCCCAATACCACTTGCCGTTATCATTTCCAAGGCAGACGAAGAGAAGTTGTATGGCTTGCCTTTCTCAAATACCATGCATCTTCAGCGGATGCTGCGCCCTATGAGGGTCAAGAATGTGGCGCCCGACTGCGCGTATGGGACGGCCGTCTTGCCGCCCCGGGACAACCAGCACCCTTGCAGGTAAATAACAACAAATTTCTTATCTTGAGGGCGGGCAAAAAAGCAATAATTATAGAGGAAAGTACCCAAATACGGACCCCTGCCCTAATGTGGACCCCCATGGTTATTGTCTCTGTTTAGTGCTGAAACTTAGCGAAAGACAGTGTAAATACTAGTGCAAGATTCCACCACAAAGTAGAAGTGCCCTAACGTCACCTGCTCTAGTTGTTTACTTGACATTTAGTCATTACGTGTTTTGGCAAAATTAAAAGTTTTTGTGAGTGCTCAGTATTTTTTAATTGGACGCGATAAGTGACAGGTAAGCCTTTCAACCCTTATATATTCTTAAATGGTAATGTTGAAGGAATCATTTGACCCTGTAATTATTTCCAATGTGATGGGTTTTTTATCAAATATGGCGTTTTGAAAATGCAGAAGTGAGGTGCCTAAACTGGACCCCCTACATAATGTGTGATGTTTTATGTAAAACTTTTATGTAAACTTCTACCCCTTATAAAACCCAATGTTGAAGTATTTACCTTGACTTTTCACATTTTCAACATTCCTTTTTTTCAATTTTCACATTTATTTTTATTTTTTTTTTTCAATCACATTTTCAATTTTTACATTAAAAAATGTTAAAATAAAAAAATATATTTTTTGTCAAACCGTTCTATAATTGTTTTTCAGATTTATTCCCTTTCCTAGTTCAGTAAATTAAGTTTTTGGTCATTTTACCCAGGGGTCCAGTTTAGGCAACCTTTTTTGAAAATCACCAAAGTGTAAGTTTTAAAAAAATTGTTACCCCTGTAATTTATACATATATATTTGCCATAAATAACTTACCAATAGTACATCACATAGTAAAG
Organism: Euborellia annulipes; assembly: GCA_023213315.1. Taxonomy (NCBI): domain Eukaryota; kingdom Metazoa; phylum Arthropoda; class Insecta; order Dermaptera; family Anisolabididae; genus Euborellia; species Euborellia annulipes. The sequence continues at coordinate 13,435 of JAKCPI010007938.1, forward strand.
TAAATATTACATAGCTTTAAAACAGGTTTTTTTCAATAATTTATATACTTTATACTATAAAAACAAAATGGGGGTCCGAATTTGGGTACTTTCCTCTACTATTTTAGGTAAATTGTTAATTTTACCGTCATCCGGGCCTTCTATATAATTCTTTAATTTTTATATCTTATTTCTAAGTTAATTTAACACGAATCCATATAATTTTAATAAATAATTACAATTTAAATAAAACAAAGACAAAAATTTTGAAATTTTTTTATTAATGTCAAAATTCTAAAATTTTACAATAATCCTTCAATTTCAGTTTTTCTTTGTCTATTTTATTGGAAATTCTTATAAAAACAAAATTTTGAATTAATATCCAACAAAACATATCGAGATTATGTTGATTTGTCACTCAAATTGAAAATCGACATTTTTGTCTTTATTTAATTTAAATTGATTAAAATGATTTGTATTTGTGTTAAATTTATTTACTTAGAAATGTATAAGATATTTCATATTAAATATTTCTTAAATTAGAACAGTGGTTTCCAAGCTTTATGTTACAACGCCTCCCTTAAAAATATTTAGTGGTATGACCCCCCCCCCCCCCCCCCCCCCCTCTCCCATCTTTATAAAATAATGCAAAAACAAAAATTTTTAATGCTAAAAAATATAAATTTATATAAAAATATTTTTTTTATTTATTCCTATTTGTTATTTTATTTATAAAACAAGCAAACATTTGGAAAATTGGTCTTGGTGGCCAATATTCGCGCCTCCCCTTAGACTAGTCCGCGCCTCCCCAGGGAGGCGCGCCTCACAGTTTGGAAAACGCTGAATTAGAATATCATTAAGGTAGATTGAAACAGGTCTTCTTAAGAAGAAACAAAAAGTTACGTTTTTATTGACGCGCAGTGTATTAATTGAAAAGTCCCCCATAATGCAACAGCACAGTGTTTTATTCACTTCTCGACATGCACTTACACATGACCTACATACAATCCGACACGAAAGTCAAATATTGTGGACGCAGTCCAAATTAATACAATTAAATAAAATAAAAGCAACTTGTGTTTTCTTTCTTGAACGAAATGTGACAGGTAGTATGTCGTTTTTTTGGTATAATTATTAAAAACCAATAAATTTTCAATAATATTTATTTTTGGTTTATACAGGCGCGCTAACATGTTTCGGCCACCATGAGAGCCATCATCAGAACCAATAATTCATCCACATAAAAGGTCTTGAGGTGTAATTCATTTGTAATCTCATGGTGGCCGAAACATGTTAGCGCACCTGTATAAACCAAAAATAAATATTATTGAAAATTTATTGATTTTTAATAATTATATCAAAAAACGACATACTACCTGTCACATTTCGTCCAAGAAAGAAAACACAAGTTGCTTTTATTTAGTCAAATATTGTATTTTAAAGAATACTAGTATACACTCTCCAAACTGTACAAATTATTGACAAAATATTACATGTTACATACATATATAGGCGCCGGAACTGGGGGACAAGGGTACATTGCCCCCCTGGCATCCTACAAGGGGGGGGGCAGAGGGGGGGCAAAATTTCTTCTTTTATTTCATTTATTATTAAAAATGATATATTTTTACTTTTGAAAAATAAAATCTTCTAAATTAAAAGAGTAAGAAATTCATTTTATTCCAAATTTTTTCCAAAAATTTTTGAAAAATCACTACCAAATTTTTTAAAATTTTAATTTTATTAAAATTGTGATTTTATTTAAAATTTTTAAAGTTTTATAGTAGATTTGTTTTTGTTTTATACTATTTGAACATATTAAATTATTTTAATTTTCTAAAAAAAATTTTTTTGCCCCCCCCCCCTGATTCAAATTCGTTCCGGCGCCCCTGCATACATACATATACACATACATATATATAAATAGATATACATACATGTATATACTTTATATATTAATATATACATAGTTCATTCATTTCGTGCAGTAGCCTACAATTTTATAGTGTAAGTTGAACCATGTTTACAAAAATATTTTTACAAAATACATTCAATTGCAAAAACAAATTACATTTAATTATTATTATTATTTTAAGTTATATATAAATATTTCTAATTTAATGATTATGTAAAGCCATCGCAACGGAAACACCTGTTCAACGGATTTTTAGTGTTTTATAAATTCTCTTAATTTTCGCTTCCAGAATTATTATTATTTTGAATAATAATAAGGTTTTTTAATCAATTAACAAGCAAGTAATTTGAAATTTTATTACAATAGAATGAAGAGGGGTGGGGGGGGGGGGTTAAGAGGTTTTAAATTCATTAGACTCCCCCCCTACATGCGCACAATAAAAAGAAGGCAAATGACAGGTTAATTCATTATTCATCCTTTCATTCATTCATTCATTTTGCGTTCATTTCACTCAGAGCACACACATAGATTTTTGACAAGCAAGTTTTAAGACAATAATAATAATAATAACATGCGAGATTAATCTTGGAGCCATGTGTTCCTGCTCGTTTAATAGACATGAATGAAGTGAAAAGGAATCTTGCTCCGTCACACACAGACAATAAACCTGTGTGTGGGCGTAGAGAGTTGGGTATTTTAAGGGATGATTAAACATCTTAGCTCTTTACATCGGTACCTTTTTTTTTAATTAAGGACTTAATTTTTGGTTCTTTTGTACAGTAGTTTCATTAGCCTTAGGTTTCTTTTTCTTAAAGGGATTACAGGAAAATTATTTTCGGCCCGAAATTCCTATAACTTTTTGAGTTATTAATTCGTAAAGTTACGATTTCTCCCATAGGAAATGTATTTTTTTTTTCGCCCGTTTTGCCACGCCCCATTGGGCCAAAACGTCTACAAAATAGATACATAAAAATTAACATAAACCATACAAAATTAATACAATATAAAACAAAACGAAAGCAAAGTTAATACAATAATAATAATAATAATAATGCCCGGAAGCGGTGGCTCAGGGAGAAGACACTAGCGGATACCCGGGTTCGCTTCCCGTCCCAAGTGAGAAAAATTTATTTCATTTGATTTGACTACAAATCATTTGAAATAAATAGAAATGGGGTCTAAATGGCCTTAGTTGTCAAAAAGACCTTAAAAAAAAAGCAAAATTAATACAATAACAAAACAAAACAAAGCAAAATCAATAAAATATGAAAACAAAACCAAAACATTATAAATACAATATTAAAAAAATGGAAATCTATAGAGAAATATTTATGTATTCTTTGCAATGTATTTTTTTCTTTTTTAAACACACACTCTCTCTTCTCCCTCTCCCACTCTTTTCTCCACCTCTGCCCACTTTTGTCTCTTTTGGTCCCACACTTTTTTTATTATATTAGTCTGGGTGTCCTGACTTTTTTTTTTGACTCTTTTGTTCCCAATCTCCTTTATAAAATTAATTTGGCTTGCTCTGGGCCCCCACCCGCCCCGTGCGCTTAAGGGGGCCCCCGGGGATATTCTATGAATGTAAATAAATCCTCAAGTAGGTACTAGATTGGCATAGTATAGGCCCAATAATCTATATATAGATTATATAATAGCGGAATGTCCATCTATTTGTCCGTCTGTCACGCTCCGTTTGACCAACTTCCCGTTGGAATTTTGAAACGAAATTTTGCAGTCTTATAGAGGACGTTATAGAGAGTCCAGGAAAAATACTCCGGTCCCCCTGATATTCCTATAAATTTTCCATAGGATTATCCTATAATTGTTTTTACTTTTTTTTTTTTATTTTATTAATTCCTAAAGTTACAATTTCTCCCATAGGAAATGTATAGAGAAATATTTATGTATCCTCTGTATTTTTTTTTTTTAACATTCACACTTTTTCTAATTCACACTCACATTCACATACATTTCGGCAACTTTGGTCATATAAGACTTTTTACGATAACCGTGTATTAATAATTATATATATTATGGTCCAGACATTTTTATTTAAGCCATTTGATATCCAAATGGATTAAATAAAACAATCGGACTGCCTGGGATCGGAACCCTCGACCCTTGGTATACAAGGCAGATGCGCTACCAACTACGCCAAGCCAGAGGGCTGCTTTGTATTTATATATTCTATGAATGTATTATAAATAAATCTTCAAGCAGGCACTGAATTGGAATAGTAATAATAATTATTATTATTTTTCTTTTGCCCTCGGGCTTGGTGTAGTTGGTAGCGCACCTGCCTTGTGTGCCAAAGTACGAGTGTTCGGACCCTAGAGCAGTCCGATGATTTTATTTAAGCCATTTGGATATCGAATGGCTTAAATAAGAATGCCTGGACCCCAATAGATATATTTACAAATAACGGTTATCTTATAAAGTCTCGAGCCAGGTGAAGAGTGTCCAGGGGCGCGAAGCCCTTTATTGAAAATTAAAGAACTCACAATTAAATTAATGCATTTTCATGTTCAGCTTTCTGTCATGATGATATAGACATTAAATTAATTCAAATACGAAAAATTAAATAACAAAGAAAGGTTGGAATTTTCACCTTTAGTTTAAAGACAATTTTAACAAACCAATGACTTTAAAGAACGTTCGAGAAGCCATAAGTTTACTTAACGAAAGATTTTAAAGCTCCCTTTACACGAACAAGTCAAACTGTCAGTATTTTCTTCAATCAACTATAATTTCTACACTTTTCTTTAATCTATTTAAATTTTTAAATATATCATTAAAGATAATAAATTTCTTTAAAAAAAAAAAAAAAAAATGAATGTCAATGACATCATTTTTCTTTAATGAAATGTATGTAATTTTAAATTACGCCCATCTTTAATTACATCTCTACGTAAGCGGATCAACACTAATTACCCTCGGAAAAAAAGTCATTAAAACCATCCCTTTAAAAAAAATAAAAATATCGAATCTAGAGAAATTTTACTAAAAAAATGGGATTTCTTCTCTCTTGCTTCAAGTATTTATTTAAATTTTCCCTCTATTGTACTACTAGTAATACCATCTTGCAGGTGTATGCATGTATATATGTATGTACATTAAAATCCCACGACTCGAGGTTGGATCCATGTCTGTAATGAGAGAGAGAGAATATTTGAACGTCCCCCCTCCCCCCTCCCCCCCCCGCATATTCAACTTTTATTGACCCAATCCGAGTTAAAGATGAATTATTCATAAACCTGAATCGTTATTATCATTCACTTATCATCTCTTCTTTTATTGTTATTATTAAATGCCATTAAATAATTACGAGGGTATAGGAATTAAACGGGTATTCATTATTTCTTAAATAACTACTGTATACGTAAAACGTATTCTTAATTATAAATACGTTTTTTTTTTAGATTGATATTCAACTTTTTTTTTTTTTTAAGGGATTGAATGAATTTTCATATTTTATCTAGAATAACAAAAAATTGCCGTAATTTAAAAATAATATCGTAATTTATTATTAATTAAATATAAGCCTTTATAAAAATATAAATAAAAAAAAAAATTATACATTATTAAGTTCACTTCGCCACTTTGAGTAGAATTTGATAGTCTACTTCAGCGTTTTCCAAACTGTGAGGCGCGCCTCCCCGGGGCCGGATCTAGGGGGGGGGGAGCAGTGGGTGCACGTGCCCCGGGCGGCAGATATCAGGGGGGCGACAATTAAAGAAAGATAAAAATTTCTGGTTACACGGGTGGCAAAATTTAACGTCTCTAAAAAAAATATGGGAAAAATTTTTCGGACGGGAAAAAATTTTTGGTTCCGCGAGCGGCACGCGAAAAAAATGCTGAAATTGAGCGTCTCTAAAAAAAAGGTAAAATATTTTGTCGGCCGGGAAAAAACTAAGGTTCCGCGCAAGAGAAAATGTTCCGCGGGCGGGCACACGTGAAAAAATTTAGGTTCCGCGGGCGGCAAAAATTTAGCGTCTCTAAAAAAAAGGTAAATTATTTTTTCGGCCGGGAGAAAATTTGGTTCCGCGAAAAAAATAAAAAAATTTTTTTTCGCAGAAAAATTTTTGAGATCAGGGAAAATTTTAAGGAGAGGGCGGCAAATTAAATTTTGTCCCCCCTAAAAAATCTCCTAGTACCGGCCCTACACCTCCCTAGGGAGGCGCGGACTAGTCTAAGGGGAGGCGCGAATATTGGCCACCAAGATCAATTTTCCAAATGATTGCTAGTTTTATAAATAAAATAATAAAATTTAGAAGATTCTGGGAGGTAGGTTTTCCTTAATTAAATATGATAATTAAATATGAATAAATAAAAAAAATATTTTTATATATTATATTTTTTAGTATTAAAAATATTTGTTTTTGTATTATTTTATTAAATGGGTGGGGGCGTCATACGATTAAATATTTTTAATGGAAGCGTTGTAACATTAAGTTTGGAAACCACTGGTCTAAAGTAAGACTCATTCTGGAAAATTATACTAGGTGTAAAACCCAAAGGCGGATCCAGGAAAGTTTTTCAGGGTTTTAATTTTTTCTGACCAGACGCGAAACTCACCGAAGGCGATCGCTTTGTTAATTATTTTATTTATTAAGATTGGATTAGTGGTTGAAAAAATTGAAAAAAATGTTTTTTAAATTTATTTTAGCTAAATTGAAGCCAAATAAATAGAAAGCATTCAAAAAATAGCGTTGATTATTATTTTGATTAGGGGGTGGGTGGATGAAGGGTTGATTATTTAAGAAAGGCCTTGGAATATTCCAAATCACTTGTTGACATTCTTTTTCAGTTATAAATAAAGTTAGATTAGAGCAAACGGTATTTTTTTTTACTTTTAATAAAAAGGGAATTGTTTTTTTCATCTATTATTTTTCCTATACAAACAGAGAGAGAGTCGAGATTCTCGTTCAGTCGAGTGTGTGGCCGCGCGGCAGGCGCGGAGATGCTTGCTCTCTTTTTTAATTGTGTTTAAAGTGATTTAAAGTGAATTAATTAATAGTGTAACCCACCCTGACCACTACGTCAGCCAACACACCCTCTTGAGAGTCTTATTAAAGGTAATTATTATGCATTTTATCGTTGAAAGAAAAATGATAAAAACAAATAATTTGACTGCGAAAAACGATTGCTCAGGGGGGTTAATACCCCATCCCCTATAATGCACAAAGATATTAATCTTTTTTTAATACTTTTACTAAAAAATAAGTGCATTCCGTTTGAGTTAAAATGTATATTCAATATTTAGCAAATAGCATAGTTGGATAGAAACAATTTAATATCATTCTAAAATTTCTTATTACTGGGGCGGAATTTATTTTCGAACATGTCGAAACTCTCATAAACAGATAATAATAACACTGGGTAACTTAGGTAACCATCGAATCCCTTGCAGAATTTTGTAGGGATTTTTTTCATTAGGTAGAAAAGTAAGATATGATTAGTCCACTTAGAATTTTATTGGGGTGAGTTATCGCCTTTATACTTTTTGTAGGATTCATGTCAAAAATTCGATATCGAGATTTTGATGGATATACACGTTTTGAGGTCCCCTGAATCCAAAAAAATGTTTTCCGTGACATGTTGTTGTTCTGTTTGGGTTCAATTTCAAGCATGAAGATAGGAGGTGGAAATTTTATATTTAAGTTAGGCACCCCACTAGGGCGTGAAAATAAGATTTGAGAAAAATATTTTTCTTCAGGAATGAAAGTTAGAAGAAAACGCAACCAGAATTTTTCTTTAAAAATATATTTTAAGAGCTGACGTTTTGCCCTTGGTCAAAGCCATCCTCGGAGCTGTTAGTGGTCATCCGAGAATGGCTTTGACCAAGGGCAAAACGTAAGCTGTTAAAATATATTTTTAAAGAAAAATTCTGGTTGCGCAGGGGGATGCGTGGGAACGCCCGCCGAAGGCAATCAAAGGGATAAAACACCTCAATTTTGTTTTGTCATTATTATTTATTTAGCAAATATCTTAATTTTTCTTTTTCAGAGTAACGTAACTCTCGTGGGGGAGTTCTGTCGTGATGAGGTGCCTCGTCTCTGCGACCATGCACTCCTCTCAAACGCTACTCGTTTTACAAGACCTTGCTCGTTAGCTGAGAGTTACGTATCTTCTGGTCCAGAACTCACTGTTGAACAAGCTCTCGCCCAGGGGACGGCACTCTACCCTGTTACCTTCACGCTACGCTACGAGTTTGTCGACACCTCCCTTGAGGTAAGAACGCAACAAACATTTACAAATTTATATATCGATAAGCGATATATAAATATCGTGATAATTTTCCTTGTATTTTTAGTTTCCTAGCCCCCGAAAATTTTGTGTTTTTTTCTATTCTTGTGAAATCTCTAATAGTTCATCAACAAAGAGGCAATATTTCCTAGCTAATGCTAATACAATAGGTCTTCTCCCATCCCATATAAGAGTATTTATAAATTGTGTATTGAACCCAAAATCTATTTTTTCGTAACGTCATTTTTTATTCGATTCACACAACTCTGAGAAAATCAGAAAAAAATATAAAAGCGATTTTTTTATTATAGTATAATAATGAATTTAGTGTCAAATTGATTTCGCCAAAGATAGTCGTTTTAATGTTTTTATACACGTACTAGCCCCAAAGCCCGACTTCGGCGGACTTTACTCACCTGGGCCACCTTGTTTCATTACAATTTTCTTTTTTATAAAAGGCCTAGGGAGCCCTGCCTTTTTCCTTTACTTCTCGAATACTTTTTGTTGCTTTGCAAATGTGTCCTAGATCAGGGCTGGATTTTCAGCGATGCATTTTAGGGGCAATTTATTTATTTATTTATTTTATTTATAATATTTCGCTGAAGATCAGAGGCAGCCTGGTGCGATATTATTTAGAAGGGTGAATAATTAAGTCACGGAGTCTGATATTCAGGTCCGAATTTATTATGTTTAAATCCCTTCTCTTAGATCGACGTTCAGGGCTTAAACTCTCGCACCGCATGGTACCTGAAGACAGGGGCCGTGTGAGCCCCAAACGTTGCCCCCCTCTAGATGAGGGCTTTGTCCTAGATAGATATTTTCAGCGATCCATTTTACGGATTTATTTATTTACCCTTCTCAATTTATATGTGATAGATACTTTCCATAACTACTAAATTTACAAATTTTCCTTATAAATGATATTAGAAGGGTGAATAGATGTAAATGATAGCTACTTCTACTAAATTTACAAATTTAGGCGTTCAAATATTTACAAAAAAAAAAAAAAAAAATTAGAATTACAATTTTCTTCGAAAAATAGAGTATGTATTGTAATTTTTACATACCGTACATTGTATAGTGAATTTCGTTAAAAATTGTATTTTTTTGAAAGCAGTTTTAAATTCTAAAACTACCACACAATCGCACTCTAATTTTCAAATGTCTTTCAAAAATTACAATACTTTTGTAAATGGTTTTTGCAAAGACTTACTAAATTTAGTATGCCTTTGTAAATGAAATTTGCTTCCTAAACAATTGTAAAATCAACAAAAATTTTTACGATGTATTTCAGACATATTCCTCGACTAGCTTGAATTATATACAAACTACTCGAATTTATTTACTGTATTTATAGAGTCAATGAATTTTAGAAAATATAAAATCAATGATTGATGAAATTTTAATTTCAATATAATGATAATAATAATTATTCAATATAGGGGAAGGTTATTATAAAAGTTTCATTTCACTTTCACATCTTAAAATATGGCATAAGGGGAGAGAGATTTTTTTTTTTTAATTATAAAGATTGATGGATGGGTGTTTGAAACTTCAAGACCACTGGATTAGATTAATGAAAAAGGATTTAGATGGAAATAGATGCAGAAATTGATGGTAAGAAGGGGGAGTGATAGAAGCAAGGAATTAAAATGTTAGAGGGGGTAAATCCTTTTTCGGAAGGAGCCCAGAATTGTAAAAAAAACTAAATGTTTATCTTGAGGCTCTAACTCTAAAGGAAAAAAAATATTTTCATTTTTCGCCTCTTCAGTAGGCATGTTTTTGCCGATAAGATAAGGGCCTTAAAAATTTAGCCAAAAAGCCCAACTATTACGAAAATTTGTCAACAGATGGCAGGATGGTAGTTCTATATAGTTTATAAATACGAGGGGCAGGTCAATAAGCCCGTGACTTTTTGAATGAAACAAGGTTTTTGGATAAAAAATTATTTTATTTTTCAACGTAGTCTCCTTTGAGCTCTCTATACACTTTGTCCAACGTTTCTCCAATTTTTTTATCCCTTCCAAAAAATAAGATTTGTCGAGGGTCATCAAATCTCTTTCCGCCGAGCCATTTTTTCAGGTTTGGAAACAAGAAATAGTCACTCGGGGCTAAATCCGGAGAATAGGGCGGATGAGGGAGCAATTGGTATCCCAATTTATTGATTTTTTCCATGGAGCACACGAAATTCACTTTTTTTCATTTTCTTCTCAAATCACGAGGTAGTCTACTATTAATGGATGTCAAACAAAAACTAAAAGACCCAGTTGGTTCAAATTTCGACAGGAGTCAGCTGATAGTTGCCTGCTGACAGGAGCAGTGTTGCCATTTCAGTTAAGAGGTGGAAAATTCAAAAAGTCACGGACTTATTGACCTGCCCTCGTATTATTATATATTATATATATCATTTATAAGACCATACGAATATATAAGTATAGGCTTATTCGTGATCTGATAATGCCGGTTGTTAGACAAGCCTGTTATCTTTTACGAGAGTGCTGAATCGAAATTTTTTTGACCTCTTCTCCATTTTAATATTAAAGGGTTGGATATTAATGATTTTTACAATTTTAGATTAAAAAAAAAAAAAAAATACGATTTTTTTTTCATTTTCTATAAATAAAAAAAAAAATATTTTTTAATTTTTCGTAATTTAAAAAGAGAATTCATTCTATTATGTAAAATGCTCATGAATTTAAATCATTTTAAAACAAACTACATAAAAAAAATACTTTAAAATGCCTCAGTAATTTCGGACTAAAGATTCAATGTGCCCTCCTGAATTCTATAAAATTTAAACTTTATTTTTTGGTGGGGGGCTGATTATTCAAAAAATTTAAAAATTGTCTGTATACAAAAAATATATATTTTTTTTCTAATCGAAAAACTTCATTAATAAGAAGACTTATGTTTATGTTGCCTAGCTTGCAGTAACAAATAGCCAACAAATTTATGCACATGTTGACGGACCTGTTTATTGACATGATAATACTAACATAATCGTGCTCCATAATAATTTAACAGATACTTAGTGTATTAAATGTGTAATAATATTAAGCAAACTGACCAAAGATTATATGCATAGGCCTACATTTATGAAATATTCAATTACCATGGCTACTAGGAAATTTTATTTAGTTCAAGTGATAATCCGTATTCATTTTCAATTTTTATTATATCAAGCAAATACTTTTGTATCCCCTCTCTCTTTTTTTTTGCAAATGGTCATAGATATTGGAAGACAATAAATAAAATCAACACAAGAATTGAATTAACGGGGGGGGTTCCTCCCTCCCTCCCCCCGAATCTTCCTTTCCACTGATAAAAATCTTATTCGTATTTGGTAAACTCTTCTCTCCACCCCCCCCCCCGCCCCTCTCATTTCGCCTCCGGTGCTTTAATTTGTTCATTGAGTGGAAAAAAGAAGCATTGAAAATTGTTAGCTTTTATTTATTTATTTATTTATTTTATTATTAACAACTTTTAAATTAAAAATTATTTTTAAAAAAGTTTTGGCAAATGCGATATTCATTTTTTTTTTATTCTCTAAGTAGTCAGATTAATAAAAGGAAAGGATGCTTCTATTGAATGAAAAGATTTTTCTTTATTTATTTGATCCACACAGTTGACGTTTCGGTTCCGTGTTTGAATCATCTTCAGAACTGGCGAAACGTCATTATTAGGGCTCGGATTTCGCCCTATTTGCCTTTTTTTAATTTAAGGCTTAAAATTTAGGCCAATATGATATGTATACGTTTCATGAAATTCTGAATAAAATAAGAGGCATTTGTTAGTGCCTATAATGCCTATTTTGGCCAATTTCAGGTTTTAGTGCCTATTTCATCTATAAATGCCTTTTTTAGTGCCTATTTTAAGTATTTTAACTTAAAATAGGCTATTTTAAGCCAATTTCTCGGATTTTTTTTTTGAAATTTCATAATAAATTCATTTTATATCACAAATCCGGAGAAAAATTACAAAAAAAATCGAACGAAATTCGAATACTAAAAAAAAAAAAAAAGGTCAAACGAACCCAGTTGAGCTTCGCCCCGCCCCCTCCGCCCTCATTCAGCCAACTCTGTGCAAAGGGGGTAATTGTTTTATCTTTGATTCCAAAAATAAGACATCAATTTTTTAAATTTTTTATATTATTTCATAAATAATGTCTTTTAAGCTGCCTTTTTGAGTGCCTATTTTAATCATTTTTAGTGCTTAGTTGCCTGCCTATTTTAAAGATTTTTAGTGCCTATAAATCCGAGCCCTAGTCATTATGAAAGTGTCACAGTGAATTTTATACATTGTTGAACCAAACATTTATTTAATAAATATAACACAGTATGCGATCACCAGGTATATAATGTACCTGTGACACTTACATCTATGACTTTTCGTCAGCTCTGAAGATGGTTCAAACACAGGTCCGCAAAGTCAGCTGTGTGGCAAAATAAATAAAGAAAAATTTTTAGCTGCGGTTCTATTTTCTTGTGAACATAATTTATTTATTTACTAGCTGCGTTGCCCTCCTGGACCCCTCTCCAGTTGGCTCGAACCCGCCTGGGGCAGACCCTCGCTTTTTCGTAATTATGAGAGCTTCACGTCTAGTCAGGGTGATCGGCCCCCTGGATCCCCCTTATCTGGCTCGGGCCCTCCTGCGGCGGACCTTCGCCTTTTCTTAATTATGAAAAAAATTATCATTACTATTCCAATCCAATACCTGCTTGAGAATTTGTTTACATTCATAGAATACACAAATACAGTTTATAAATATTTTACTATACATTTACTATGGGAGAAATCGTAACTTTAAGAATTAATAACTCAAAAAGTTAAAGCAATTTCGGGATGAAAATAATTTTCCTATAATTCCTAGAAGGTCCTCTTTAAGCATATAAAATTTCGTTTCAAAATTCCAATGGGAAGTTGCCAAAATAGAGCGTGACAGACAGACAGACAGACGGACATTAGCGAATTATTCAAAATATATATATATAGATTATATCCAAGAGCGGATCCAGAGGAGTTTCTCTAGGGGGGGGGGGCAATCTGGTGTGACTGGTCACACAGCACACTATTTTTTATTAATTTCGGCATTTTGAAGGCGCATTCTGTACTTGTTTGCAAGAATATAAATACAAATTAAATTTTTAAGTATTAATTTTTAAAATTTTACATAAAAAATAAATTTTTTTTTCGGAAAAAAAAAGTATTTTTTTTTAAATCTCGGGGGTGGGGGGGGGGTAATTACCTCTTTTACCCACCCCCCTGTATCTGCCCTTGATTATATTTGATATACTTTCTATAATTGTGGATAGATAATTTTGCTTACCGTTAGAGTTTGAGAAAATCGAAAAAAAAAAAAAAGAAAACAAAGTACTGGTACTCTTTGGCCGATTTTGTTCACAAGCTCACACCACCCGCCTTAGGCTGGACGCACACCGATTAGGCAAAAACACTCTTCGACAAAACGTTTTGTCCAAGAGCAAAAGAGCAAAACGTTTTGCCTAATGCCAACGCACACCGATTGAGCAAAACACTCAATGACAAAACATTTTGTTCAATGATGTCAAATCATGCCCAATTGTGTTCTGCCTCCTCGGTGTGAGTTAACCCATAGAAAAGCATTGAAAAAACAGTTTTTACTTTTTTTATTTTTATACAAATTTAGCTTTGAGGCCATAAATGCCTCATATGAGCAAGTACAAACATTGATCTTTATCTAAATTCAAGATGCTGGTCCGGTGCGTTTTCAGGTTGTAATCTGACGTTGCTCTTTTTCTCGGACGTTCCTCAGGATGGTAGTGCGAGTGGATTTTCAATAAATTATGTACAATTTATTATTAGAGGTTTTTATTTTCAAGTTTACGATGATGGCCAAATTTTGACATCGTTTCGGCTCGATTAAGCCTTCTTCAGAACCTTAAAAACAATTCGCCTACTATCCGAGAAAAAGAGCAACGTCAGATTAAAACCTGATTGATCTTTATTTATTTATTTTTTAGGCACGTTTTGTCGAAAAGCGTTTTTGCTCAATTCAATTGGTGTGCATTCAGCCTTACTTCTCTTGCAAATCAGATTTGATTAATTTTTGTTGTTGTTTTTGATAAAAAAAAAAAAAAATATTTCAACTTGTATGAGATTCCTTAAAAGTTAAATATTTAAAAAAGAAATATGCAAAGAGGATATAAAGAGACTTGTTGCCTTTGTTTAACACTTCTTTAAATGGCGTTTCTCTCTCTTCTTTTTTAATGAATATTCTTTAAAGTTCGAATAAAATAAAAAGACAATAAATAAGTTGTGTTTTTTTTTATTTCAAATCGATTGGCATTATTTTCTTTAATAAATTACCCCCCCCCCCCCCCCCCCCCTAAGTCTGTCTGTGTGCCCCCAGTAAATAAATTCCAATCGGATTAATTCATTTAATTTTATTTTCTAGTGGATAAGTGATAAAAATTTTATTTTATGACCGTTGGTCAATTTCAAAGATCATAAATATAAAAAAATCCTAAATGATTAATTAATTTCAACCCCGTCTTCTCTTGTCCTCGTTTTTTTTTTTTTTCTTTTTTCAATTTTTCTCTTAAAAGTGAAAAATTAAAAAAAAAAAGAGAGGGAGATTAAAAAGTAATTATTTTACTTTTAACGCCTTTAATGGTTTTGCTATTGGGAAAAATGTTTTTTCTTGCAATATAGGTCAACTTTCGATAGCTGGGACCATTTTGACATTAATATATTTAATAAATAATATAAATGATGTCCATTTGAATGAGCAAATGGGTACACTGTTAAAGATTTTCAAGAAATATTCATAAACTAGTATAGGTAGTTTGTTACACAAGCCTGTTGATGAATTTTACATTAAGATATGTTATGAAAAATTCAAATAGATTTGAAGGAATGTGGCTGTTAGATATCAATAAGTGTGATGTGGAGGACAGCAACCAGATAAATAGCCTCTATTTAATAAAATAAACTCCTTTAAACAAAACGTTTCGGTTAAATTTATTGCGCCATCTTCAGTTTTTAAAAAGTTTTATAGGAAAATGCTAGAGTTGTCATATGTGTTATGATAACATCGTACAGATTATTATTATTTTCAAATGTTCGCTTATGAAAAAATCTGGTGTGACTTGAGTGCACAGCACACAACTTTCTCTTACCTTCGGTAATTGAAAGTTGTGTACTGTGCTTGTCACACCAGATTTTTTGTGTCGACATGTATTTAGTTTCCGACAGTACGGTACATTGGATTTTCAAGATGTAAAATTTATATGTGAAAATATTTATATTTTGTTACCATGGCGACCATTTCTCCTATCTTTTCTATGGAGTACAAGAGTAAAGTGGTCTTCAGAAGATTTCAATGACAAAATGAGAATATACATTTCTATATTCCTATGTATGTTTATGCATTTAGGAAATTTAGGGGGGGGCGGGCCCCCTCCCCCTATATACGCCCCTGCTCTATCTTATTTATTTTATTTAGATAAAATATACAATATAATTAATCTTACAACTTTGCTTAACCACAAAACGGCCAAAATAAAATCTTGAGGTGCGTGTGAACTAATAATTGGTTGTTCCAATAACTTGGGGGCATTTGATCTCTGTCGCAGTTTCTTATTTATTATTAAATTCCTTAAACGCCCGTAGGACTTATTGATGAAATAAATTACCTAGAGGACGTCTCGATCGTTAATTCCGGGCTACATGATTAGAGTGCGGTTGTAATATATACTCTAGCTTCTATATTAGAAATTAGTTGCCTCTAAATAATTGATAGCTTAAATAAAGATGACGTGCCAGAACAACAAACAAATCCTTCTTCAGGAGTTGTTTGATGGCTGAAAACGGCATTGAAAAATAAATATTCCCTTTGCATTACGTCTTTTCATTAATTACAATTTTTAATTTAACACCATAATTAATTTTTTATCTTGACTCTTGACAAGAGGATATTATTTATTTGTTCAGCATTCATCATTTCCCTCAACTGTCAGTTCTGGAATTCAAGAAGTCAGTCTAGATTATTTGCACAAGTAGAATTGGTGAACTTAACAAATTTCAAAGGGTATTTTTCCCCATTTCAGACATTTGTATCCGATTTAGATTTAAATGATGTCCTATAGAGGAAGGTAGGAGTCTCGAAATACCTATCCTCATTTGCGAGTATATTCGGAGAGTGCGGGCTCTCTGCGGTTTTCCCCCTCTTTCTCTATAGCAGTGTTTCCCAACCTTTTGGAGTCCACGGCACCGCAAAGGTGCGTTGGGAATAACATTACACACTAGAGGCACCCTTCCTTTTTTTCCCCTAGCAAAACGAAATTTTTGCCCTCCAGAAAATTTTTTCCTTTGCAAAGGTTCATTTTTCCCGTCTTACCGAAAATTTTTGCCGCTTACGTTTAAATCGTTTGTTTTTTTTACAAAATTTTATTTTTTCCGGCTCTTTTTTACTTTCTCTTACCTATGTATATATGTAATATATATATAGAGAGAAAGTATTGGATTCATGTCAAAAATTCGATGTCGAGATTTTGATGGATCTTCACGTTTTGAGGTCCCCTGAATCCAAAAAAGTGGTTTTCGCGACATGGTCTGTCTGTCTGTGTGTGTGTGTGTGTGTGTCTGTGTGTCTGTGAACAAAATATCTCAAGAACGAAAAGAGCTAGGAAGTTGAAATTTTATATTTAAGTTAGGCACCCCATGGGACGTGACACGAAGCTTTTGAACAAAATCGACCAAAAAGTACTAGCACTTTACTGATTCACTTTTTCAGTTTTTTTCGATTTTCTCAAAATTTGCTTCAACGATTTTTTCTTAAATTCAAAAATCAATTATTTTTTAGATTCTCTATAAAATGTATATTCTCATTTTGTGATTGAAATCTTCTGAAGACCACTTTACTCTTGTACTCCATAGAAAAGATAGGAGAAATGGTTGCCATGGTATCAAAATATAAATATTTTCCCATACTTATAAATTTTACATCTTGAATTCAATTGTACCCTACTGTCGGAAACTAAATACATGTCGACACAAAAAATTGGTGGACACCCCACCCAACTTTCTTACCGAAGGTAAGGAAAAGTGGCCCCACCATTTTTTTACAATTCCCCCCCTCTTCCCCCCCCTGCCCCCTACACTCCATACACAATACAAAAAACAAAATACCAATCAACAAAAAATAACCCCCAAAAAAATTGCCGGGGGGTGCACCCCCAGAAGGCTCGTGCCTCCCCCCCCCCTAGAAAGCTCTCTGCCCCAAGAAAAATTGAAAAAATATGGAGCTTTCCATGCCACCCGGAGGATAGCTGGTCCCATGCCTCCCCCCCCCCAGCGAGGGTGGCTGTCCCATGGCCCCCCTCAGCCAAATTCTCTAGTTACGCCCATGATGAAAGAATTGAGCTACGAGATTGAAATTTTATATTTAAGTTAGGAACCCTCCCGAACATTTAAAATAAGCTTTTGAACAAAATCGGCCAAAAAGTACTAGTACTTTGCTGAAGTACTTTTTCAGTTTTTTCGAATTTCTCAAAATAGGCTCTAACGATTTTGATTAAAATTCAAAAATCAATTATTTTTTTGAATGCTTAAAAAATAAATCTGTCAAATTTTTCATGAAAATTGTTTGAAGTACAGTGAGTGTCAATATTAAGCCCCACCCATGCGTTTTCTACTTGTGATTATTTCATTGTTTTTTATATTTTTTAATGGAAACTTTCATGGTTCAAACCTAGAAAATTTCCAATAAAGATTTTCATTTTCTTTTATAAAAACAATGAAATAATCACAAGTAGAAAACGCATGGGTGGGACTTAATATTGACACTCACTGTACACTTTACTGATGTAATTCAGTTTTTTTTTTCAAATTCATTTTTCGGCTCTTCCTTCCATAGAGACCTGTCATTCTATATATTTCTAAGTAAATTTAACACAAATTCATATGATTTAAAAAATTCAGAAACTAGTTACTCTAGGCGGCAAGAGATGGCTTTAGTTCTGCCCATAGGGATACAAGGGATTTATTCCATTTCATTTGAAAGGTTCCAGCAAATTAATTAAAAGAAAAAAATTAATTATTCTTTAACACAATGATTACTAATTTAATTTTCTATAAGATATAGACCGATTTAAAAATATCTTATTTATATTATATTGATTTGTCCTGTAAATTTAAAATCGACATTTTTTGTCTTTATTTTATTTAAATTGTATTAAATTGATTAAAATTATTTGTATTTGTGTTAAATTTACTTAGAAATGTATAATATATTTCATATTAAATATTTCTTAAATTAGAGTATCATGAAGGTAGTTTATTAGAACAGGTCTGTTCAAAATGATACTTTTTTTTTTTTTTTGATGCGCAATATATTTATTGTACTTTTCGCGATATACCTAGTAATTTTGAAACGATTTTGATGAAATTTGATATTCATATTAATCAACTCCCCCCCCGCCTCTTTTTAAAAGATAAATTCTCTGAATTCCCTTTAAAAAAATATTTTTTTTTTTATGTTAAATATCATTTACATAATTATTCGATCAAACAATAAAATTACTCTCTTTTAGCTTTTCAAGTTTAATATTTCAAAAAATAATAACACAACAAAAAATTCGAGAAACATAATCAACAAAGCTTATTTTTTTTGAGTTAATAATAAAAAAAAAAAATTATAATTCAAAAATACCTCCTCCCTTTATACAAATCAAAAAAAAAAAAAAAATGATAATTGTAGAGTATCAATTTAGGGTAGTATTTTTGTATGTATGATGAATGAATGGATAACTAAAAGTATCGATAAAACAATCATATTATATGTTCTCTTAATTCCAGGAAAAACCCTTCCATTCCCTTTTTTTGTCAAATATTATTATATACAGAGTGGCCCATGGTAAATTGCTGATTTGGGGATGAAATAAAAAAAATAACGAACACTTAGAAACTTACATTTTTATTTTTTATCATATTGGAAAACAATGGAAGTTTCTAATTACATGGTTTTAAACAGTGTATCTGGCAAATGATTACCTCCACAATCAAGGGCGGATAAAAACCCCGAGAAACTCCTTTGAATCCGCCACAATCCACACACTGCTGCAGTCGTTATCTGAAATGTCATGCACTTTTTAAAGCATGTGTTCTGGTATTCTTGGAATTTCAGCATTGCAATTTCAGGCAATGCAGTTACAGAATACCTGGCTTCAACAAGAACATCGGACATTAACGTGAATTTTTTGAGGCAAACCTCTCCAGGAAGGCTTATCTCTCGAAAGCGGGATTTCAACTGGCGCGCACGCTCACTTGACTTAACTCCATACGATTTTTTTTTCTTTGGGTTTACCTGAAGTCAAAAGAGTATCCGTTACAAGAGCCTGGAAGACCTATTAGAACAATATTGAGGATGAAATTGCAAGAATACCAGAACACATGCTTGAAAAAGTGTATGAGTGCAGCAGTGTGTGGATTGTGGAGGTAAACATTTGCCAGATACTATATTTAAAACCATGTAATTAGAAACTTCCATTGTTTTCCAATATGATAAAAATAAAAATCTGGTGTGACTGGCGCACAGC
Organism: Euborellia annulipes; assembly: GCA_023213315.1. NCBI lineage: Eukaryota > Metazoa > Arthropoda > Insecta > Dermaptera > Anisolabididae > Euborellia > Euborellia annulipes. Next base: position 33,154 of record JAKCPI010007938.1, read on the forward strand.
ACACAACTTTCTCTTACCTTCGGTAATCGAAAGTTGTGTTCTTTGCTTGTCACACCAGATTTTTTGTGTCGACATGTATTTAGTTTCCGACAGTACGGTATATTCGATTTTCAAGATGTACAATTTATAAGTAGGCCTATGTGAAAATATTTATATTTTGATACCATGGCAACCATTTCTCCTATCTTTTCTATGGAGTACAAGAGTAAAGTGGTCTTCAGAAGATTTCAATGACAAAATGAGAATATACATTTTAAAGAGAATCTAAAAAATAATTGATTTTTGAATTTTAATCAAAATCTTTGTAGCGAATTTTGAGAAAATTAAAAAAAACTGAAAAAGTACATCAGTAAAGTATTAGTATTCTTTGGCCGATTTTGTTTAAAAGCTTATTTTCACGTACCGGTGTCTAGGTACGAGGGTGTCTAACTTAAATATAAAATTTTAATCTCCTAGCTCAATTCCTTGATGCTTTAAATTGAAAGTTGTATTCTGTGCTTCTCACACCAGATTTTTTAATTTTATACTCCAACCATTTTCTCTCCTCCGATACAGATTAATCGTAATTTATTTTTAATAATTATCGGCAATATTTCTTTTTTTTTTTCTATTTTAATATTTCCCATTACAAATTTTTAATCAAAGATGACTGATTATCGTTAAACACTCTTGACCAATGACGCCATATGGTCCTGTTTTAAATTTTAATAATTCTTAAAATACGGCCCTTCTGACCAGTCCACGCCAAGACATATTATTAAATGAGGGTATTAATTAATAACGATTGTGGCCTAGGGGCTAAGTTAATCAAATTTTCTTCCCCCTCCGCTTGACGGAAAAGTTAATTAATGCACTTTGACTATGATTTGCAAGTGTTAATATATGGCAATGTATAAAATTTCTCTCTCCCCCTTCGATTGGGTGCTGCATCTGACGTACCGCACCACCCGGGAGGCGGATGCCGAGACGCAGGCAGCTGACAGATGCCAATCGCACAGTATTCCATCCTGTCTTGATTTTAAATATGATGTGGACACCCAATCATTCAGGGCCGAATTAATAACAATCTAGGGGAGAGAAAACCACAAGGGAACCAGACATATTATTTCTCTTTCCGCTTCTGTTTTAATAAATGATTTCATTTCTGAGTTTGAAATTGAATAATAAGAGCGGGCGAGGAGATGAGGTGGTTGTGGAAAACTAGGTAAATTTGTTTTCAGGTTATGGGAAACAAAAATTAAGTATTTAATTTCCAAAAAGCTGATCAGAGTTTTAAAGAGCGTTAAATCGTTTTTGTGACAATTTGAGCTTCCTATTTTAGTCCAAGAGCTAGCGACAAAAATGGGCAAGAGTTTTCTGAAGGCTAATATTTTCAGAATAGGTTGCATTTTAGTGATGGAAAGGTACTCTAGAGTCAGAACTTGCAGTACCTGCGCCTATGGCGGGAATAAGCCGGTAACGTTGCAGGAAGATGATTTTTCGCAAATATCTCAAAAACTATGGGGTTTGCCACAAAAATTCATCTATACAAAAATAATCGAAATTAAATTTCAAACAAAAATGGTCTAGTACTTAATCACGTTTAAGTGAACAGTTCGGGAGATATAGAGGGGTAAAATTTGTAATTCATATGAAAGGAGACACCGAGATGAGAAATATTTATATCTTGTTACCATGAGAACCATCAAATTTTATCCCTCTATATCTCCCGAACTGTTCACTTAAGCGTGATTAAGTACTAGACCATTTTTGTTTGTAATTTAATTTCGATTATTTTTGTATAGATGAATTTTTGCGGAAAACTACATAGTTTTTGAGATATTTGCGAAAAAACATCTTCCCGCAACTTTACCGGCTTATTCCAGCCAAAGGCCCAGGCATTTGAAAGCTGACTCTAGAGTTGCTCTAAAATGCAACATATTCTGAAAATATTAGCCTTCAGAAAACTCTTACCCATTTTTGTCTCCAGCTCTCCGACTATTTGTTCAGAACCGCCACAGAAGTTATTTTATATAGCCATTTTTGAAATTATGCGCGGATTAATTAATATGGAGGCTATCTAATTTCACTCTTGTCAATCTTCTGGGTTGACACACAAAAAAAAAACAATCCAATTTTTTTTTTTTTTTTTTTGTGAAATCTGCGACATTTGGAAAAGGCGCTCGAAATTACGATTTTCGATTTTGAAATTGACTTGATATTTTTCGATTCTCGGAATTAATAAATCACTTCTGAGAGTGACTTTCAAGTCGACTTTTTAAAAACTCTATAACTTGTGCTTAGGAGATATATTGTTTTCAATATTTTTATAAAAGAATATTCTATCCAAAAATTGCACGTGATATGGCACCGAACATTAAAATAAAATATCAGTTTAGTATCAAAATAAAACATTAAAATTGAGGAATTAAGAATGCCACATATGTTCACTAACCGATCTTAGAAAGCGTGTTTATTGGTGTGTTATGTGTAGGTTTTAAAAGAAAGATGAAAGTCAATCAATGAAAACGTTACAAACTATATTACCGTCGTGTACTAAATATTGTAAGAAAAAAGTCAAAGTCGTCCAGTGATAATCGATTCTAATCGACTTGAAAGAGTTTCAACTCAATTCTAAAAAGTTGATTATTTTCAGTAAAAAATCGATTCTTGATTCCTTCCCTATTCAATGCAGGGGAACCTATTATCATAAATGCGAATTTTGCGTACAAGTTTCGCCTCTCTAGTGTGTAGTCTGAATACATGGTGTTTTTTTTTTTAATTTATTAAAAATCTCTTTGACCTCACTAATTGGTTTCTAATCTGATAATCTGATCAATGGTTTTGACATTAGCCAAATAGGAATATGTTAAAATTAGAACATCATGTGTTTTTTTTTAAATCATATATAGTTTATCATTCGCTAAAAAAAAGACACAATTTAAAATAAAAAGTTGATATAATATTAATGTTTAATGACATAGGCGTACGTAAAATAATCAAATAATTAAATATTTAACAAATCATATGGAAATGATTGATCAAACAATTATAGTTTGTTTGAAAATTTAATTCTAGGCACGTAAATTTGTTTGCACGACAAAAATCGTGAATGATATTTATTTTTGTTCACTTATAAATATAATTTTTTCTAAATACTTGATATTATTAACAAATAACCGCGCCGCCCGCATTCGACGGGTCCCCGCGGGCGGCGTTTCGGAATATGAATAATAAATTTTTGATCTCAATATGAAAATATATTATAAAATGTATTTTTGATTGTCGATGTTATGCATGAAGGAACCAAGCGCCATTATGATCGAAATTGAGATAATACCGCCATCTTGTAGGGAAAAAACCTCTTTATTTAAATCACAACAATATTACTCTGTGCACTTTTTTTGTATAAAACAAGTCATTACCATTGGTTTTTGTTTACAATTGTGCAAATGAAATGGCTTTTATCTCAGATTTAGGTTAATGTCGCTTGGTTCCTTCTTGAATAACATGGTTCAAATATAATTATTTATTTTAACCTCTTTTATTTATTATTAGGGAAATTTTTAATTATAGACCACATTTTTGTATTAATTATTTATTAAATTAAAAATACAACGTTTCGACTGCTTATTCTGCAGCCGTTCTGAAGTACAGTGCACTTGTGAATTAACAGTCATGTCCGTTACGTGCCTTTTTATATACCATGGGGAACAGAAACATTTGCACCCTAACAGGTTTGCAAGACGCCTATTTGTTAGGCAGCCTAATCGACTCACCACTACATATGCAGTGTCAGTGTGAATTTACCTGAGCTAGGGTTCTGAGGGTCTTTTATGATAGACCATAAACCAACCCTTTTGATCAATCTATATAGCGATATAGCGTAGCCTTTTCATATCAAATGAATTTGATCTCAAATTAATAGAATTTCAACATTTTAATTAATCTTATCTTCTTATTTGGAAAAATTAACTTATTTCACAATTTGAACGAAACTTGTGTCCCAATTTTTATTAAAATTTTTCCGATATCTATAGACCTTTATACCAGGTAATAATATCTAGGGGCGTTAAAATATTCTTATTTATATTCTTAAAAAAAAAAAACTGTTATTTCGGATTTTTGTAACGAGAGGTCTTACAGCATAGAATGTGGCATGTTCAGACAATAGATAAAATTTAAATAAAATAAGAGAAAGTAAAAATTTGCGAATTCTTCTTTCTATCTCGCAATGCAAGAAGCCAGATCGATGAAATTTAATAAATAATTCTTGCCCTAAAATTGGAGATCTGTTTCAAATTTTGTAGTAAATACTTCAACCGGAAGGGAAAGGCCTACTTTACCTAAGATTTTAGAAGTATTTTAAAAATGTAATATTTTTAGTAAAGAAAGTGAGAAAGAAATGCACTTCTCTTTTGAGTAGCAAAGTGGCGAAAATATATTTCAATTCTTTGCTATCGATTCTGGCCTATTAATTTGTTGCCCGGCTATTTAAATGTATATGTTTATAAAACTTACCAAGAATGGAATTAGGCCACTTTCAAAATTAATAACCAGATTAAAATATTTTTAAAAGGTAATTTTTATAATCTTAGGTAAAGTACTAACTACTTCCGGTTGAAGTATTGTAATTACTCCAAAATTTGAAACAGATATACAATTTTAGGGTAAGAATTATTTACTAAATTTCACCGATCTGGCTACTTGCATTGCGAGATAGAGAGAGGAATTCGCAAATTTTTATTTAAAATGTATCTATTTTCCAAAGGGATGGTTTATGGCTTCTTCATAAAATACCCTCAGAACCCTAGCTCAGGTAAATTCACACAGACACTGCATATGTAGTGGTGAGTCGATTGGGCTGCCTAACTAGTAGGCGTCTTGCAAACCTGTTAGGGTGCAAATGTTTATGTTCCCCATGGTACAACTATGTCAGAGTCATCTGTCGGCATTCCTGTGAAGTTAGATTTAAATTTTCCCGCTATTTTTATTTATTTATTTCCCACCATACGTTGCAATGCCATTTAAAGAAAGAAAGTTTGCTGATTTGCTTGGATGTGTCTCATTATCTCTAATATGTTCGTTCATTCTATAATTATTAAACATAAAAAAATTAAAACACATTAAAATTCACTAATATTGCAAAGAATACATAAATTACCTTAATACATTTCTTATGGGAGAAATCGTAACTTCAATAATTAATAACTTAAAAAGTTATAGGGAAATTTAAGACGAAAATAATTTTCCTGTAATCTAGAAGGTCCTTAAGCTTGGTTTCGAAATTCCGACTGCAATTTGTCCAAATAGAGCGTCACAGACAGACATACGAACATTAGTGAATTATATAATTATACTATATTTGATTTTTTTTTTATATAAATATTCGGCAAAGGCCATTAGAGTTTTATTGTGGAATATACCGGGGACGTTCTACACGCTTGTTTCTCGGACCACCGAAATTCAACCATGTGTTTATTAAAGCTTTTGTGATTTGAAATATTATTATAAGGATAATTTTTAATTATAGACCACATTTTTCATGGCGGGGAAATTTGAATCTTACTTCACAGAAATGCCGACAATTGGCGCTGACGTCGCTGTATAATAAAAAGGCAAGTAACGGACATGACAGTTGGTTCATTTGAGTCGGAGTAAGTGCAGTACTTGATAACGGCTGCAGAATAAGCAGTCGAAACGTTGTACAGTATTTATATATTTTTAATAAATATTTAATACAAAAATGTGGTCTATGATTAAAAATTCTCCTTAACCTTATTTTACTCTCCGCCTTCTTTGAGAATATATTTTTTTTCTAGAGCCTCCCCCCCCCTTCCCATCTTAATTTTACCTGTCGCGAATTTCAAACAGCTATTGCCAAGATTATATCTAAACGTGTAATATTATATTATAGTCGTAAGATAGGATAAGCGCCATCTCAATACCCCCTAATTTTCTCAGGGTCTTCTACTGCCTCCCCCCCTCCGAAAGTCTCAAACCCCCACAAGGGCTTTATACATTTCATTAGCTCTTTGAGCATAGATTCTCAATTTTCTAATTTTTATCATTATTTTAAACTATCGTATTTTTTTTTGTTTTAGGGTGCCCCCATGAAACCAACTAATGTCGGAGGGAGCAGTAACAGTTACAACGGCGGAGGCTGTGACCGTGTGTTCTCATGGACACCACACGGTCCAACAACGGGTCGTTTCCAATCACCGCGCAGTGTGTTCTTATATGGTCGTGGTGGCGCTGCTAACGTATCATGCACTCTACGATTTGACGCAAGTTCTGCACCTGGCGGTAGTGCATCTACACGTATCCGTTTAACGTTGAGTCGTGGACGTTTCGGTGGACGACGTTGCACGTCACGTCCGGATCCACGCACAGCACGTTGGCGTTGTGAACGGGACGCACGTGTTGCTGGCGTTGCCGAATTATGGGTGAGCGAATACCCATGGCCAGGAGTACAACTTCCGCGTCAATGTCTATGTTCACGTATCACACAGCCACTCACGTTCACATTACTCTCAACAGTTGTTGAGGTCAACTTCACCGTCACACACATGAATATCACCGAAGACTTCACGGACTTTCATTTCGAGGGTGAATATGAATTTGTAGTGTCTGAGGGTAGTGCAGCCTCGTGCGTAACATTAGCACGTGATGAACGTCGTGTGAGTGGCTCAAGTGGAGAAATTGCGTTACGTACACCGCCTGCACCTGTGCCACCTGTACAGCCAGAAGTGCCACCGCCAAGTGACAACGAGTTAGCTGCAGCGCTCGAGAGTGACGAGCCTGCGCTCACCGACGAGGAAATCGGATGCAGCGGACATCCGTGGCTCATCGAACCTGAGGATCCAGTCAACAATTTCCTCTACCTTAAAGTGAGTAATTTCTCCATCTATTCAAAAATTAGATCTGATATTTGAAAGACTCTTTAAAGCTCAACAGGAGCATGTTTTTGTTAAGGTGGCGTTAGGAGCCAAAAAGACCAACTATTTCGAAAATTTGCCACTAAATGGCAGGATTGTAGAGCTATATTTAATCTCATGTATTTATTAGATTTTCGTTGATTTTTACTTTCTCTAGAAAGTATTGGATTCATGTCAAAAATTCGATGTCGAGATTTTGATGGATTTTCAGGTTTTATTTAATAGTTTATAATCAGTATTATTATATATCATTTATAACAGCCTAAAAATTTATTAATATAGGCTTATAAGTGATCTGATAATGCCGGCTGTTAGACAAGTCTGCCATCTTTTGCAAGAGTGCTCAACTATTTGTCCGTTAATTTTAAAATACATATGAAATTTACTTTTGAATTTGTAACCATTTAATTTAATTATTATATGTTGAAAATTAATAATTTTTACATTTTTAGATTTAAAAAAAAAAAATTACAATTTTCTAAAATAGTTTTTTTTTTTTTTTTTGCATTTTCTTTAAATATAAAAACGTCGGCTCTGGTTTGTAAATAAATTGAAATATAACTAGATATAAATATCATTTCGCCCTCGGGGTTTGGTGTAAGGGTAAGCGTGCTAACCTCGTATACCAAAAGTCGCGGGTTCGGACCCACGGAGTCCGATGATTTTATTTAAGGATAGGTGAAAAGGTGAAGAAATTCTGCAGCTAGTTGTATTTCAATATTTTATTCCCACCACGTTGACGTTTCGATCCCGGTTGAGATCATCCTCAGAACAGGTGGGTGTTATGTGTATGTGCATATTTGTAAATTCCAATCATATATCATATACAAAACTCAAAGATAAATAAATACAAATAAATTATATATTATATATATATCACTTCAGATTTGTCTTGCGCCGTGACCATCGTCTTGACCATTTATTTTCAATTATATCACAACTAATATAATTTATTTGTATTTGTAATTATTTATCTTTGAGTTTTGTATATGATATATGATTGGAATTTACAAATATACACATACATAACAGCCACCTGTTCTGAGGATGATCCCAACCGGGATCGAAACGTCAACGTGGTGGGAATAAAATAATGAAATACAACTAGCTGCAGAATTTCTTCACCTTTTCACCTATCCTGATTGAACTACCATCTATAAGCCCTACGTATCTATTTTATTTAAGCCATTTGGATACCAAATGGCTTAAATAAGAATGCCTGGTCCCCCAATAGATATATTAAATATACGAGTATCGTTTAAAGTCTTAATTGGCCTAAGACTGTGTGAATGAGAAAAAAGTGTGAATGTTTTTATAAAAAAAAAAATCATTTCACTCTCTGTCCATGGTATTATAATAATAATATTTGAGGCCATTATCATGATTGAGCTACTTACAATGGTCCATTGCCTAATATAACTTGGCGAGAATTAATAATTAATATGTGACCGAAACGTCAGCCCTGGTTCGTTAATAAATTGAAATATTATATAACTAGCTGCTTGCTCATTCTTTCTACCTATTTGAATAAATATAAAAAAAAAAATATTTTTTCATTAATCGTAATTAAAAAAAAAAAACATTCTATTGTGTAAAATGTTCACTAATTAAAACATTAAAAAAAACCGCATAAAAAATAGTTTAAAATGCCTCAGTAGTTTCGGACTAATGTTTCAATATGCCTGAAGCCCCTAAATACGTTAAATTCCTCATCTTTTTTTTTCTGATTCATTATTAGGATTAGTGATTATTTATTCACCTCTTAACATGATAATAGCATTCACCGTTTACATTAAGATATTACATATGCTCAACAGAGCAGAGTAGGGTAGGCGAAGGATCTCAAACTTTGCCTTCTAATCTCATATAATAAAATACAGTGAGTATCGTTGGAAGCCCCCCCCCCCCCCCCCCCGGCGGGAGCCATTGATAAGCCTTTGGATGAAGGCATTAAATTGCCAGAGAGAGAATTGCATAAATCGATCACTGAATTCGCACTCCGTTTATTCGCTTCTAATTGACTCTCCCTTTATTATTATTATTTTTTTTTTTTCATCAATATTAAAAAAAAAAAATCCAAAGCTTACAAGAAATATCACTTAACGTTTTTTTTTTTTTTTTTTTTTTTTTTTTTGTATCTCTTTTGGCTAAAAATTCTCTGTATATATATATATATTTTATGGTCAGCCTGAAGGCTTTTTGAATCAAAATGGATACAGGCGTCGGAACTGGGGGGGGGGGGCAATGTACCCTTCCCCCACCCTGGATTCAAATTCGTTCAGACGCCCCTGTATGGTTACCCAATATGTGGTAGAACCTGACTACCGTTAGAGGCCGGTTGGACGCCTAAATAAAATTTTATTATTAGAGGTAATGGATATGGAGAAAAATATACACCAGCGAGTTGCTTTCCACATTTAAAATAATTTATTCTGCAAATATTTCGGAATGCCTACGCAATCCATCTTCAGTTCGTCAAATTACACTTATGTGGAGCGTGTGTTAATGATAAAATTTTTTGTATGGGAAGCCATTCAACAATTAGGGTGAATTTTTTAATGTGCAAGTCAAAAAATTCACCCTAATTGTTGAATGGCTTCTCATTCAAAAAATTTTATCATTAACACACGCTCCACATAAGTGTAATTTGACGAACTGAAGATGGATTGCGTAGGCATTCCGAAATATTTGCAGAATAAATTATTTTAAATGTGGAAAGGAACTCGCTGGTGTATATTTTTCTCCATATCCATTACCTCAACGATCTGTCCCAGCAAAATTTTAACTTTTATAATTAGGCTTACAACTTATTATTTCAGATGCATATTTCAGATGCATACATACTAGGACAGTGAGTGCCGCAATCAAGTTCCCACCTGGAAGAAAGAACAATTGAGAATATGGTTTAGTATATGGTATTTAGTGAAATAATTTTAATGACCGAAAATCTGGTACAGATGATTTTATTTTACATTTTCGGTCATTAAAATTATTTCATATTATCCATATATTATACTATAGTCAAGGATATAGCTCCCAGGTGGGGATTTAATTGTGGCGCTCACTGTACAAGGGCGGATCCAGAAGAATTTTTCGGGGGGGGAGGGTTTGCCCTTGGGCCATACACATCTTCGCGTCGCAAATTACATATATAGAGAAAGTAAAAATATATATAAGCCTACAAATAAAATTTATAAGTATTAATTTTTAAAATTTTATATTAAAAATAAAATTTAATTTCCAAGAAAAATATTTTTCTCAAATCTTGGGGGGGGGAGAGGGGGATAATAACTTCTTTTACCCCCCTTGTATTTGCTCTTGTGGGGGGAGGGGAACAAAATTTTATAATTTTCATGTCATGTTAGCGAGGTGAATAGCTGAATCAGTAGGCCTAGTAGGAAAAATAAAAGGCCGAGCAGCCATGTTTATTTCTTTATTTAAAAAAACCAAGGCGACGTTTCGGTCGCCTATCCGACCATCTTCATGTCTAGAGTTCAGTGTATAGAAAAATCTCTTACGATCTTTCATAAAATTCATTACGATCTATCAGATATAATGCATTCAGCGCCAATCAAAGAACGTCAGAGGTTTTTCTATTGACTGAACGCGGTAAACTGGCCATTCTACACTAGCAGCTAAAACGCAGTCGTTTGCCGGCTTCAAAACAGCGAGTCCAACGAAATCAAGGTGTTAAAAGAAAAACTGGATCTGTACGAGAAATTGATTTTAATCTGGAAGTTAACTCGTAGATCCTGCAGGACTTATTTAGGCGTATCAAAACAAATGATTGTTTTAAATTTTATAATTTATTGCTTAGTGACTGGATTCTGTATAGTAATTGACAGTTTCGGAGTTCAATTGTCTCTAGGGTCCGACCGAAACAAGATTTTCAACCGAAACCGAAAATTCGGCCTCAATCTTAGTTTCGGCCGAAACCGTAACCGAAACAGAAACTTGTATTTCCTATAAAAAATTTATATCATTTTACCTTTTTTTTTGAAATTTTTTTCTGCGGAAAATTTTTTCGCCCTCCCGGGAAAATCATTTTACCTTTTTTTTAGGGAGACTAAATTTTTTTCTCCTTCAAGTGCAAATCATTTGACCTTTTTTTTTTTCATGCGAGTCTCATCCCATCTTTTCAGACTCAGGTTTCGGCTACTTTTTGGCCGAAACCGAATATTCGGTCGGTTCCTAATTGTCTCCATCCTCACGCTGTAACAAAGATTTTACATTCATTTGAACATGCCACAATAAATACAATTTATAATTGTCTAATATTAACATAAAAAATTTTTTTTACAAAATAGTAGTCAATTGATAAAAATATTTAATATTAAAAGCTAAATTATTTCTTTCAAAATTAATTAATATTTCTTTTATTTATCTATTTTAATCATCTTCATTCAGTACCTTGCAATTTTTAAATCCTATGCCTTGTTACGGCCTGAGGATGGAGACAATTTAACTCCGAAACTGTCAATTACTGTACAAAATACAGTTGCTAAGAAATGAATTATAAAATTTAAAACATTAATTTGTTTTGATACTTCTGAATAAGACCTGCAGGATCTACGAGTAAACTTCCAGATTAAATTAGATTAGAGAAATCAAGGAGTTTAAATGATCCTTTCTACACGGGCGTGTTGCCGGTCGCGTTCGATGGCGTGCGAGCGTGCCGAACACAAGAGATTGTGAAAAGTCGCGCCCTGTTCTCTTGTTATTTTATTCATAGCCACACACACAGACAGAGACAGACCATGTTGCAAAAATCACTTTTTTGAACTTCAAAACGTGTATATTCGTCAAAATCTCGACATCGAATTTTTGACATGAGTCCAATACTTTCTCTCTATATATGTTATATTAACATATATAGAGGTAAGAGAAAGTAACATACATTCTTGTTAAACTTATTAAATAAGTAAATTTTTGTACTAATTAAAAATTGTATCTTCTACATCAAATGCCACCAATATTTGATAAAAGCTCCCCCCCCCATTTTAATTTAAAATCTATATATAATAATTGCGGTGTGTCCGTCTGTCCGTCCGTCTGTCCGTCCGTCTGTCCGTCCGTCTGTCCGTCCGTCTGTCCGTCCGTCTGTCACGCTCTGTTTGACCAACTTCCCGTTGGAATTTTGAAACGAAATTTTGCAGTCTTATAGAGGACGTTATAGAGAGTCCCGGAAAAATACTCGGGTCCCAAAATTCCTATAAATTTTTGAGTTATTAAATCTTAAAGTTACGATTTCTCCCATAGGAAATGTACAGAGGAATATTTTTGTATTCTTTTCATTTGTGTATTCTTTTAATGTAAACAAATCCTCAAGCAGGCACTAGACTGGAATACTTAGTTGTTAGTAATAATAATTTTCTCTTCATAATTAAGAAAAGGCGAGGGTCCGCCGCAGGCGGGCCCGAGCCAGCTGATGGGGGGTCCAGGGGGGCTACGCCCCCGTCTAGACGCCAGCCCGTTTCTCACAATTAAGAAAGGCGAGGGTCCGCCGCAGGCGCGGCCGAGCCAGCTGGCAGGGGTCCAGGGGGCGTAGCCCCCGTGTCTAGACGCCAGCCCGTTTCTCATAATTAAGAAAGGCGAGGGTCCGCCGCAGGCGGGCCCGAGCCAGCTGGCGGGGGTCCAGGGGGGCGTAGCCCCCCCTGTCTAGACGCCAGCCCGTTTCTCATAAGAAAAGGCGAGGGTCCGCCGCAGGCGGGCCCGAGCCAGCTGGTGGGGGTCCAGGGGGCGAAGCCCCCTGGCTAGACGCGGAGCCCGCCGAAGGCGGGCGGCGCGGCTAGTATCTATATATAATAATTGCGGTGTGTCCGTCTGTCCGTCCGTCTGTCCGTCCGTCTGTCACGCTCTGTTTGACCTACTTCCCGTTGGAATTTTGAAACGAAATTTTGCAGTCTTATAAAGGACGTTATGGAGAGTCCCGGAAAAATACTCGGGTCCCGAAATTCCTATAACTTTTTGAGTTATTAATTGCTAAAGTTACGATTTCTCCCATAGGAAATGTATAGAGAAATATTTAAGTATTCTTTGCAGTTGTGTATTCTATGAAGGTAAACAAATCCTCAAGCAGGCACTGGACTGGAATACTTAGTTGTTAGTAATAATAATTTTCTTTTCATAATTAAGAAGAAAAGGCGAGGGTCCGCCGCAGGCGGGCCCGAGCCAGCTGGTGGGGGTCCAGGGGGGCGTAGCCCCCGCCTCTAGACGCCAGCCCGTTTCTCATAAGAAAAGGCGAGGGTCCGCCGCAGGCGGGCCCGAGCCAGCTGGCGGGGGGTCCAGGGGGCGTAGCCCCCTGTCTAGACGCCAGCCCGTTTCTCATATTTAAGAAAGGCGAGGGTCCGCCGCAGGCGGGCCCGAGCCAGCTGGCGGGGGTCCAGGGGGCGTAGCCCCCCTGTCCAGACGCCAGCCCGTTTCTCATAAGAAAAGGCGAGGGTCCGCCGCAGGCGGGCCCGAGCCAGCTGGTGGGGGTCCAGGGGGCGAAGCCCCCGGCTAGACGCGGAGCCCGCCGAAGGCGGGCTGCGCGGCTAGTTCCTTTATAAATCTCTACTTCCTTAGGCACGTGTTATTCCAAGTAAAGAATATCTAAGTACTTTTTAATAACAAAAGTTAATGAGAAAGGGAATTAGTACAATTAAAATAAATTATTCGAATACTTGCTTAAATTGATAATAAAAATAAAAGGAAAAAAAAATGGAAAATATTTCAATTAAGAAAAGTATTTATGTAGGGCCTTATATTTACATAAAAATGAATAAGTAAATTAAAAAACTCTTTAAAATAATGGAAAGACAAATTAAAATATTTTAGATATTTAAATTATGACAGGGAGACATTCTACTTGTCATTGTTGTTTCTCTTTATAAGCGAAAAGAAGAAAAAAAAATCATTGTGTGGTTTTATGAAACCACGATGCAAGTGAAACTTTTTTTCGGATCGAAGGCGTTTAACTGTAAATTTTCAGAAAATTATTCTATTAAGGATATTAAAATCGCGTTTTTTTTTTTTTTTTTTTTTGAAAAATTAAATCTCAAAATTATTTTTTTATAATTTCATTCATGGAACATTTTGAGGTCTGAAATACCATTTTTCAATTATTTACACCATAGAGCAGGGTTTTCCAAACTGGGAGGCCTAGTACTATTATAATTAATCTAGAAAAATAGGATTAAAAGGCCTCAGATGCCAAAAAAATTCAAAAAGTACTCTAATTTTCTTAATTCATATTCACTCATGTCAAAGTCGCTCACATTCAAGTTCTTTGCGCCCGAAAATCAAAACAAAAGGAAATAAAATAAAAATACTTTCTCTAAGCAGCAGAATTTGTTTTAAAAATTGTTGTTTTGGGTTTTTTTTTTCTCTCTCAATATGAACAATCTTTATTGAAAGCTTTTGTGATTCAAACGTAGAATCAAATTCTAATAATATATGTATATTTCATACAAGACTCATTAAATAATCCTATAGCCCATCGGAGGGAAGGGATATTGATAAGTATAATCCAATTCTAACACAAAGAAATGTAACTTCTTTAACATTAATATCTCCTTTGTGAGTTTATAGAAATTGCCAATTGATACCTTTTTTTGTATTAGATTGAATTATACTTATCAGTATTTTAGACAGGTTACAGCTTGTCGTAGACGGCAAGAGGCTACCTGTCTTGGAGGTATAGAGCATTTAGTAGTGAGTGGGGCGCCGAAGAGAGAGGACGAACCCACGTTGGATTCTCTCTCATAGGCTTTATACATTTAGTGTTGTGAGTGCCATTGAAGAGTGCAGCTGGGCGTCCCTTGGCCTCCCGACAAAAAAGTCAATTTCTCATAAACTACGAGTCCGATTTTGGTAAATTCATTCCCAATTATATTATAGGATTATTTATAATATAATTTAAGAATATATTCAGCGATTCGTCCCAAAATTCTGTTGTTGGAGGGAATCAAAGCAATTAGGCCTATGTTCCTTTTTAATTTAATTTATTAAAATTTCATATCCTGAGGGTTATTATTTTGAAAATTCCAATAATACACACTTTACATAAATAAATTGTATATTATCAGGCAACCAGGATATAATTCCATTAATTCTCCGACGTTTCGGGCGCTCGATACACCCTTCCACAGGGCAGAGCGCCCGATGTCATGTTATTTTTTAGAAATAAATATCTGATCATCTATGATTTATTTATTTCTTATATTCAAAAGTAGGGCGTTTCGTTCCTCGAAAAAACCATCAACAAAACTCTTTCAATGAGTTTCATTCTCTCCTTTATAATACAAAAGTTTTCAATAAAATTTATTGAAAAAAATTTAAAAAAAATCTGGTGTGACTGGCCCCTCAGCACACAACTTTCTCTCAGCTTAGGCAATTGAAAGTTGTGATTTGTGCACAAGATATTTTGTCAGGGCCGGATCTGGGGGGGGGGGGCAGTGGGTGCACAAGATATTTTGTCAGGGCCGGATCTAGGGGGGGGGGCAGTGGGTGCACAAGATATTTTGTCAGGGCCGGATCTGGGGGGGGGGCAGTGGGTGCACAAGATATTTTGTCAGGGCCGGATCTGGGGGGGGGGGCAGTGGGTGCACAAGATATTTTGTCAGGGCCGGATCTAGGGGGGGGGCAGTGGGTGCACTTGCCCCGGGCGGCAGATATCAGGGGGCGGCAATTAAAGAAAGATTTACTAAAAAAAAAGGTAAAATGATATGAATTTTGTATAGAAAATTTTAAGGCGGGGGCGGCAAATTAAATTTTGCCCCCCCTAAAAAATCTCCTAGTTCCGGCCCTGTATTTTGTGTCGGCATATATTTAGTTTCCGGCATTACAATAGAATTCAAATGTAATGTAACATATAAAAATATTTATATTTTGTTATCATAGCAACAAATCTCTAAATTTAACTTTGTTTTTCACTGAACGTAATGTTGTAGGGATTTTTATTCTTTTTTGAAAGAGTGAAAATTAGAATATTAGAACTAGCCGCGACGCCCGCCTTCGGGGGACTTAGTGCCTAGCCGGGGGTCTTAGCCCCCCTGGATCCTTCGCCAGCTGGCTTAATTATAAAAAAAATTATCATTACTATTCCAATTCAGTACCTGCTTGAGGATTTGTTTACATTCATAGAATTAGGGATACGGTATCGAAAAAAAGTATCGATACTTGTACTTGGTATCGTATCGAAAGGAAAGTATCGATACCAGAAAGTATCGGATGAAAAGTATCGATACCAGTAGGTATCGAGTATTTTTTGAAGTATGAGTATTTTCCCCTCTTTTTTTAAGTTTTTTCGGCATCTTAGGCTCCTGATGTCGTTCAAAGGGCCCAACGGAAGATCAATGGGGTATACTGGTGCGCCATTTTCCTCAAAGTAATGAGCACCAGGAGGACGGGGCTTTCTCAACCAAAATACGGATTTCGCCAAAATAAAAGTCTGTCCATTTTCACTGGTCGACAAAAATGAACTTTTTTTTCACAAGAATAAAGATATAGATATGAGATTCGAGAAATATTTTTCATAAATTCAAATATCATTTCAGTTTTTCCCCATCAGGCACACTTTTAGAGATATATAGAAAAATAAATTTTAATAGAAAAAGTGCTCTAAACGTGCTCTTATTTTGAAATTTCAAGATTTTTTTAAGACGACACCCATTAAAAATATGCATATAGTTTTAATACATATAAAGTCTCAGCCCAATAATTTAGACGTGCAACAAACGGCTTGAAATTTAGAAAAATCGATTTTTTTAAGTTTTTAAAAAAATTTTGAAAATTCAAAATAAGAGCCGTTTTAGAGAACATTTTCTGTTAAAATTTATTTTTCTCTATATCTCTAAAACTGTGCCTGATGGAAAAATTCTAACTACATATCTGAATTCATTATAAAAAAAATGTTCTAAATTCACTAATCAGATTTCTTGTGAAGAAAACCTTGTCGACCAGTATTTTTGTTAGTTTATATATTGGCCTTTCTATGTAATATTTGCGCACTTTTAAATTTAGTAAATACAGTTTGCAATAATACAAAAAAAATTAAATTAAAAATTTAATGTTATTAAATTAAAAGGTTTTTATTAAAAAGTATCAAATTTTCAATTATTAATAAATAATTATTAGGAATTAATGGAATAAAGTCTATTCCACAAATATCGACCATCTGTTATATATCAACTTACTATTTATATCAAGAGAAAAAAGAATATGCGATATTCTTTGGCAGAATCGCAATTAAAATATTTATATAACGTTTAAAGTCTGTCTATATGGCCTAAGATGCCGAAAAAAACTTAAAAAAAAAATGATATTTGAATGAGTAATACTCATTCGATACCGGCAATCAAGTACTCATATGAGTAAAGTATCGAAAGAAAAGTATCGAGTAAAAAAAGTACTAGTATCGAAACAAAAGTATCGATACCAGGAAGTATCGATACTTTTTTCGTGTCCCTACATAGAATACATAAATATTTCTCTATACATTTCCTATGGAAGAAATCGTAACTTTAGGAATTAATCTCTATATATGGACCCTGTTATGCAATGGTGTGTCAAAGACCAAAAAAATTCAAAATTGAGTTAAGGACGGAATATTGTTTCAAATGCTTTAATTAATAGTATTTTTTATGAAATATGTCCCAAAAAAATTAATATTTAATGTTACTTGCATAAATGACAAAAAAAATTATATATAATCCAATATAAACAAAAAACTTTATTGTTAATTTTCTCAAAACTCGATGTTTGGTCTTTGACACACCATTGCATAACAACTCTATATTATAGAGTTATAAAAAAAATCATTGTGTGGTTTTATGAAACCACGATGCAAGTGAAACTTTTTTTTTCGGATCGAAGGCGTTTAACTGTAAATTTTCAGAAAATTATTCAATTAAGGTATTAAAATCGCGTTTTTTTTTTGAAAATTAAATCTCAAAATTATTTTTTTATAATTTCATTCATTTTAAATTTTATTAAATTTGAGAGAAAAATAAATGTTAGGGGGGGGGGGGGGGGGTCCCCCTGGTGGGTCCGATAGAACATTCTAAGGTCTGAAATACCATTTTTCAATTATTTACACCATAGAGCAGCGTTTTCCAAACTGTGAGCCCCACCTCCCTAGGGAGGCGCGGACTAGTCTAAGGGGAGGCGCGAATATTGGCCACCAAGATCAATTTTCCAAATGTTTGCTAGTTTTATAAATAAAATAATAAAAAATTTAGAAGATTCTGGGAGGGAGGTTTTTAATTAAAATAATAAATATGAATAAATACCCAAAGGCGAATCCAGGGAAGTTTTTCAGGGTTTTAATTTTTTTCTGACTAGACGCGAAGCTCGCCGAAGGCGATAGCATTGTTAATTATTTTATTTATTAAGATTGGATAAGAGGGTGAAAAATTGAAAAAAATGTTTTTTAAATTTATTTTAGCTAAATTGAAGCCAAATAAATAGAAAACCTTTAAAAAATAGCGTTGATTATTATTTTGATTAGGGGGTGGGTGGATGAAGGGTTGATTATTTAAGAAAGGCATTGGAATATTCCAAATCACTTGTTGACATTCTTTTCCAGTTATAAATAAAGTTAGATTAGAGCAAAAGGTATTTTTTACTTTTAATAAAAAGGGAATTGTTATTTTCATCTATTTATTCCTATACAAACAGAGAGAGAGTCGAGATTCTCGTTCAGTCGAGTGTGTGGCCGCGCGGCAGGCGGCGAGTTCCTCTGTTTTTTTTTTTTATTTGTGTTTAAAGTGATTTAAAGTGAATTAATTAATAGTGTAACCCACCCTGATCACACCGTCAGCCAACACACCCTCTTGAGAGTCTTAGTAAAGGTAATTATTATGCATTTTATCGTGGAAAAAAAAAATGATAGAAACAAATAATTTGACTGCGAAAAACGATTCTTTTGAATATGAAATTAAATATTTTGTATTTCACTAAGGGTAGAGGGAGAATATAAGCTGTTGAAAGGGGGAGGGGGAGTGTAGGTGTCATTGAAAAAAAAAATAATAATTTTTTAACTACATCAAGCCTGAGGGCATTTTTTTTTATCTTTTCTTAAGTCACCATTATTTATCTATTAGGCCTATATTTTTGTTAATCAAATTTCCTTAATCTACTTTTCTTTTACACAGGGGTGGATTAAGGGTTGAAAATTAAAATAAAATAATTTCAAAATAAAAATTAAAATAATTATTTATAAATGTATTCAAATTATTTTGAGAGTAATTTCGCGGTGAAGATTCGCGTTTCCTTAAAGCAGGGCCGGATCTAGGGGGGGGGGGGGCAGTGGGTATGTGTGCCCCGGGCGGCAGATATCAGGGGGCGGCAATTAAAGAAAGATTTACTAAAAAAAAAGGTAAAATGATATGAGTTTTGTATAGAAAATTATGAGGGGCGGAAAATTAAATTTTGCCCCCCCCCTAGTTCCGGCCCTGCCTTAAAGGGGAGGGGGAGAGGTATGAAGGCATTAAGCAGAGGGGTTAATGCCCCATCCCCTATAATGCACAAAGATATTAATGTTTTTTAATACTTTTACTAATGGTGGGATAGAGACATTTTAATATCATTCTAAAATTTCTTATTACTCGGGCGGAATTAATTTTTGGAGATTTCGAAATTATCATATAGATATAATAATATCACTGGGTAACTTAGGAACCCATCGAATCCCGTGCATAATTTTGTAAGGATTTTTTTCATTAGGTAAAAAAATAATATATGATTAGTCCACTTATAATTTTACTGGGGTGAGTTACCGCATCTTTTTGTATTATAGAACTAATCTCAATTCGGATTTGAATTTTTACTTTCTCTTACCTAAATGTATAAGTTAATATACAAATATATATAGAGAGAAAGTACTGGATTCATGTCAAAAATTCAATGTCGAGACTTTGATAGATAGGGTGGCCGCAAAAAACAAAATTTTTTAATTTCTTTCGGCCGAACCTCCTAAAAGTTGTCTTTTGGCTAGAAAATGATAATGCCAAAGTTTTAGCTAAATTGGATAACGTTAACCCGTGCCTCAACGGGCTTAAAACTTTGAAAAAATGGGATTTTATCTAAAAATTCGCAGTTTTTACTTCATAAAGCGAAAACCAAGTATCGTAGAAAAATGATTCCGGGCTCATTTCATAGCAAATTTCGGTTAGTATTGGGTCTACAAATCCGTTTTATGTACCAGATTTTAGCAAATTTAATGCTCTTCAACTTTGTATTGTGCTATATTTCACAAAATATGAATAGTTTACGAGATATAAGCAAAAAACTGAAGAATTCTCAAATTTTTGAGGTTTTCGTCCCCCTCCCCTCCCCCCACACGGTCCTCGAGGTCGAAAACTTAGGATTGGCATTCTAGAGTACCCACAAATAACCAGTAAAAATTTCATTCCCTTCGGAATATTTTTCCGGCAAAGTGTTATATCGAATGGTCTCTATTGTGACTTTCCACTTATTTTTCAGAAAGAGCAATATATCAAAACCGAAATGCTAATTTGTAAATATCTATAAATCTATACGTTTTAATGAAAAAATAGTTATTATAAATCCTCAAGAGAATTAAATTTGCTATGAAATGAGCCCGGAATCATTTTTCTACGATACTTGGTTTTCGCTTTATGAAGTAAAAACTGCGAATTTTTAGATAAAATCGCACTTTTTCAAAATTTTAACCCCGATGAGGCACGGGTTAACGTTACCCAATTTAGCTAAAACTTTGCCATTATCATTTTCTATCCAAAAGACAACTTTTAGGAGGTTCGGCCGAAAGAAATTAAAAAATTTTGTTTTTTGCGGCCACCCTAATATACACGTTTTGAAGTCCCCTGAATCCAAAAAAGTGGTTTTCGCGACATGGTCTGTCTATGTGTCTCTTTGGGTTCAATTTAAAGCATGAAGAAATTGAGCTAGGAGGTTGAAATTTTATATTTAAGTTAGGCACCCCCCTAGGGCGTGAGAAAAAGATTTGAGAAAAATATTTTTCTTCAGAATGAAAGTTAGAAAAAACGCAACCAGAATTTTTTCTTTAAAAATATATTTTAACTTCTTACGTTTCGGCTTCGGTCAAAGCCATCCTCGGAGCTGTTAGTGGTCATTCGAGGATGGCTTTTACCAAGGCCGAAACGTAAGCTGTTAAAATATATTTTTAAAGAAAATATTTCGGTTGCGTTTTCTTCTAACTTTCATTCCTGATACAAATTCCACCAGCCATAAAATACCCTTATACCAGCGTTTTCCAAACTGTGAGGCGCGGACTAGTCTAACAAGTAAGTGGAGGCGCGAATATTGGCCGCCAGGACCAATTTTCCAAATGATTGCTAGTTTTAATATAAATAAGAATAAATAAAAAAATATTTTTATATAAATTTATATTTTTTAGCATTAAAAATGTTTGTTTTTGTATTATTTTATAAAATGGGGTGGAGGGGGGAGGCGTCATACGATTAAATATTTTTAAGGGAGGCGTGTTAACATAAAGTTTGGAAACCACTGCCATAGAGAAACGTCATTTTAAATTTTATTCAAATCGGGTGAGTGATTTGTGAACCCCTGATAAGGGGGTTCCCTACCCCTAATTTGATATAATGATATCCTAAAACCACCCCTTGATAATTTTCTACCCATTAAAACAAACACCATGAAAATCGGACCAGTAGTTTCGGAGTCTATGCAAAGAAACCTGGTCGAGTCGTTGGTGACGTCACGACTTGTGACGTCATGGCTTGACGTCACGACATGTAACCCGACATTCTGATAGAAGAGCGAAAAAATTTGTGTCGATAAAAATAAAGTTTCACTTTAAAAAAAAACTTTACTAATTGCATTGATACGCGTATTAAAATAATTTGAAAATAAACATTTCTAAATCTAAATAATTGTTATCTTACTGACAATTTCATAAATATTCATTTCCCATTTCGGTAAATTTTTTTACTTTCTCTTACCTCTACATATAGGTTAATATATATAGAGAGAGAAAGTATTGGATTCATGTCAAAAATTCGATGTCGAGATTTTGATGGATCTTCACGTTTTGAGGCCCCCTGAATCCAAAAAAGTGGTTTTCGCGACATGGTCTGTCTGTCTGTCTGTGTGTGTGTGTGTCTGTGTGTCTGAACAAAATATCTCAAGAACGAAAAGAGCTAGGAAGTTGAAATTGTATATTTAAGTTAGGCACCCCCATGGGACGTGACTCGAAGCTTTTGAACAAAATCGACCGAAGAGTACTAGTACTTTACTGATGTACTTTTTCAGTTTTTTTCGATTTTCTCAAAATTTGCTCAACGATTTTTTTTAAAATTCAAAAATCAATTATTTTTTAGATTCTCTATAAAATGTATATTCTCATTTTGTGATTGAAATCTTCTGAAGACCACTTTACTCTTGTACTCCATAGAAAAGATAGGAGAAATGGTTGCCATGGTATCAAAATATAAACATTTTCCCATACTTATAAATTTTACATCTTGAAAATCGAATGTACCGTACTGCCGGAAACTAAATACATGTCGACACAAAAAATCTGGTGTGACAAGCACAGTACACAACATTCGATTACCGAAGGTAAGAGAAAGTTGTGTGCTGTGCGCCAGTCACACCAGATTTTTAATATAACGTTCGCTCTATAGAGAAACCGTTGCTTACACATCTTTAGTTTTTTTTTTTTTTTTTTGATATTAGCCCTTTAATTTCGCTCACACATGATGTATTTTCTCACTACTGTGGTTTAGGTTCGGGTTTCTTCCATTCTAGGGTTGGAAAAGTCAATTTTCGATTTTGGAATAGACTTGATATTTTCGATTCTCGGAATGTTTTTATTTTTTTTTCTTTAATAAAAAAACATTCACACTTTTTTCTCATTCACACAGTCTTTTCAGCAACTTAGGCCATATAAGACTTTTACGGTAACCGTTGTAATGAATATATCTATTGGCGGTCCAGGCATTTCTATTTAAGCCATTTGGTATCCAAATGGCTTAAATAAAATCATCGGACCTGGGGTTCGAACCCGTAGCGGGTTTGATATAGGAGGTAGGCACGCTACATACTACGCCAAACTCGGGGGCGATTCTTGGAATCGATTTATCATTTTTGAAAGTTGACTTTTCGACTTTTAAGTCTACTTTTGAAAAACTCAATAACTCGTGCTTAGACGATACTCATTAAATATATTTATTTATTTATAATATAAGATTTATTAAGTATTTAAACATTTTATTAAATACAACACACACAAATATTGTTTTCAATATTTTTATAGAAGAATATTCTATCCAGAAATTGCACGTGATATGGCACCGAACATTAAAAATTGAGTATCAAAATAAAACATTAAAATTGAAGAATTAAGAATGCCACATATGTTCACTAACCGATCTTAGAAAGCGTGTTGATTGGTGTGTTATGTGTAGAATTTAAAAGAAAGATGAAAGTCAATCAACATTACAAACTAAATTATCATCGAATGATAAGTATTGAAAGAAAAAACCTGGTGTGACTGGCGCACAGCACACAACTTTCTCTTACCTTCGGTAATCGAAAGTTGTGTTCTGTGCTTGTCACGCCAGATTTTTCGTGTCGACATATATTTAGTTCCCGACAGTACGGAACAATTGTATTCACTATGTAAAATTTATAAGTATGGGAAAATATTTATATTTTGTTACCATGGGAACCATTTCTCCTATCTTTTCTATGAAATACAAGAGTAAAGTGGTCTTCAGAAGATTTCAATCGCAAAATGAGAATATACATTTTAAAGAGCATCTAAAAAATAATTGATTTATGAATTTTAAAAAAATCGTTGGAGCAAAATTTGAGAAAATCGAAAAAAACTGAAAAAGTACATCAGTAAAGTACTAGTACTCTTTGGCCGATTTTGTTCAAAAGCTTCGAGTCACGTCCCATGGGGGTGCCTAACTTAAATATAAAATTTCAACCTTCTAGCTCTTTTCGTTATTGAGATATTTTGTTCACAGACACACACACACACAGACAGACAGACCATGTCGCGAAAACCACTTTTTGGATTCAGGGGACCTCAAAACGTGTATATCCATCAAAATCTCGACATCGAATTTTTGACATGAATCCAATACTTTCTCTCTATATATTTCATATATAGGGTAAGAGAAAGTAAAAAGTCGAAGTCGTCCAGTGAGAATCGATTCAAATCGACTTGAAAGAGTTTCAACTCGATTCTAAAAAGTCGATTATTTTCAGTAAAAGATCGATTCTTGACTAAAGGGTCGACTTTTCCATCCCTAATACAAAATGAACGAATCAATCCATTTTTTTCACTAATCATTTTTCTATTTGTGTTTTCCAGGTAGCGGGGTACGAATTGATATCAACCCACAAATCATGTCACACGACAAACCGCGTGGTGGTTTACTCAGGACTTGATACACGATCACCACGTGTAGTTTGTCCATGGACGGGTGGTACCCCGGGCAGTGCTGTACCATCTGTTGAATTATTCAGCGCCGGTTGGGAGCGTAATGGCTCAACGACAACGGCCTCAACGCGGGCGGTGTTACTTTTTGCGCCACACGCGCGGTCATTGGTGGTGGAATTGTTGCCACGTGAACATGGTGCCTCCTATGCTGTGTCTTGGATGGAAGTCTCTAAACGGCCTTTAGTCACAGCTGCTAGTTCATCATACACGTCGGCCGCTGCAGCAGCTGCAGCCGGATCTGCAGCCGCTGCCGCTAATGCACCGGCCGTCTCTTCGCCACCCGACTGCCTCTATCGGTGAGTTTTATATTTTCATTTTATTTAAATGCTAAAAAAAAATTCGGTTTCAGCTGAAAATCTAATTTCGTTCTGACCCTAAATTATTTCTCTCTCACTTCAATTTTTGAATTGTTGTGTAGCTACTGTTCAAGGCTATATAAGGAATTAAAGAACTCTATATTATAAATTTTTTAGCCATTTCTTTAGAAAACAAGACTCATTTAAGTTTGATAATTTTTACTTTTTTCATATATATTCCCCCTTTGAATCACTTAAAAGGTCTAAAATATAGAAAAATCTATATAAATTTTTGATCTACAGTACTTAAATCCCAAATAAGAAGATAATAAAACTTCAAAGATTTTATTTGAATCATCTTCGGTACATTTTATTTTTTTAGTCCGGTCTTGACGATATTTCTCTATTATATTGAGAAAGATGAATAAATAAATCCGGAGCTGATGTTCAGGCAATTTATTTGGTTTAATTCCTTCCGCTGTAAGTCAACGTTTCGGGGCCAAAACGGCTACTTCTTCAGGACCATGCGGTGTCAAAAAAACAATAAACCCTCAATTTTGTCAAATCATCATTCTTCGTTTGGCACCATTGCCTTTGCCACATGTCTTGTAGCGAAAGTAACCCCAGCATTTATGACAAAATTGAGAACTAATTGTGTTTTTTTGACATCGCATGATCCTGAAGAAGGGGCCGTTTTGGCCCCGATACGTTGACTTATAGCGGAAGGAATTAAACCAAATAATTTGCCTGAACATCAGCTCCGGATTTATTTATTCATCTTTCTCAATAATATCCACCAGGCTGCTCCGATCTATATATCACATCTCTATTATATGTTTACTAAGTATATACATAAAAAATATAGAAAGAAATAGAGTTTTCTTCATTCAACTTTATTTAATAAAAACAAAAGCGACGTTCAGAACCTAGAATGGGATCATCTTCAAGCTTGTTGTTTAATCAAATCATTGCTAATTTTTATCTTGAAGCTATTGGCATCTTATTCAACAAGAAAAAGATGAATTTTTTCTTTTTTTGATTTAACAACAATCCTGAGGATGATTCCAATCTAGAATCGAAACGTCGCTTTGTTATTTTCTCCATCAACTGCTTCCCTTATAAAAACAAATCTATACACCACTCTCATTCTAATAATACTGTTTTTTTACATCCATTTATAAAATGAATTTAGATTCGTAGAGTGTAGCTTTTATTTCCTGGAGCGTAGGCAACTCTAATGACTAACTAACTCGCTAATTGATTTTCCGATTCCTCGCATGCCCAGAGAATAAATCTAACTAAAAATTAGCAACTCTAGGAGATCTAGACCAATTCCAATAAAAAAGTGAGTTGCCTATGTTCCAGGAATTTAAGCACCCCAATTAATTGTTCGTCCAATATTTGAGAGTTTTGTTTATTATCTTCCACCCTACCTATACATATAAAAAAAAGTAATTGCAAGAACATTTAATTAAAAAAAAATTCAATAAAGAGACCAAACAAAAAAAATATTAATAAATGAAATTAAATCATGTTTTTATTTCGGAGATAATAAAAAAATCGATTGAATAATCAAATGTAGGTTTTTATTAGCAATAATTATTTTAAAAATACAGTTACTATTAAAAGCAAATAGGCTTTTATTAAATTTTCCCTCTGGCCTGAGTTTGATAACATTTTGAAACTGGAATCTCTCACTCTAATTTTTTATAAGTAAATCGTGTTCTCTTGTTTATGAATCCGTTTTATTTATTTGAAGAGAGTGTACTCATATAGGAAAATACAAAGGGGCCTTAAAGATAGAAAAGGCGCTCGAAAAGTCGATTTTCGATTCTCGGAATCGATTAATCATTTCTGAAAGACGACTTTTCGACTTTTAAAAAACTCTAACTCGTGCTTAGAAGAAACTCAGTAAATATTCAATATATTTAAGATTTATTATGTATTTAAACAATATATTAAATACAACACACACAAATATTGTTTTCAAAGAATATTCTATCCAGAAATTACACGTGATATGGCACCGAACATTAAAATAAAATATGAACGTTGAATATAAAAATAAAACATTAAAATTGACGAATTAAGAATGCCACATATGTTCACTAACCGATCTTAGAAAGCGTGTTGATTGATGTGTTATGTGTAGGATTTAAAAGAAAGATGAAAGTCAATCAATGAAAACGTTACAAACTATATTACCATCGGATACTAAGTATTGTAAGAAAAAAGTCGAAGTCGTCCAGTGAGAATCGATTCTAATATACTTGAAAGAGTTTCAACTCGATTCTAAAAAGTCGATTATTAGTTTCAGCCTTAATTTTTTGTTTTTTCAAAAATATAAATTTTAAAAGATTTTCCTTTAAAAAACATGAAAATTCATTTTTTTTAAACCAATTTTCATATGTTTATTAGTTCCTCGATTAGTCCAGTTTTAAATAGTCCGCCAAATAGGTGAAGTGATTATTTTAAACCTTCATATTTATTTATATATATATATATATATATATATTTTTTTTTTATTATTTTTTTTTTAAAGCACTCACATTTTTTTCTCATTCACACTCACACTCACACACACATTCACACCATCTTTTAGGCAACTTAGGCCATTTCAGACTTTACCGATAACCGTTGTAATATATATATTGGGGGTCCAGGCATTTCTATTTAAGCCATTTGGTATCCAAATTCGGTATAGAAGGTAGGCACGCTACCAACTAGACCAAGCCCATAGCCATATATATTTTTTTTTAAATAGGGAATTTTTTTCCATCAGAATAGGAGACTGAAAGATATTGTAGTTGTGACTGTTGAGTTGTATCAAGGAAAGGTTGCAGGAGCAGAGACTGGCAGCCAGTCTCTGTCGAAATTTTCTTATTAACGCCAAATTTCTAAAATTTTAAAATAATAGCTATGTATTTTCATTTTAGTTTTTCTCTGTCTATTTTATTGGAAATTCTTATAAAAACAAAATTTGTAATTGATATCCCTCTAAACATATCGAAATTATGCTGATTTGTCCCTTAAATTGAAAATCGACATTTTTGTTTTGACGTAAGATCGTCTTACAAATCATGTGTGTATAGTGGCCGGGTAGGGAGGCATGCACGAAAAAGTTTAGCGGCTTGAATAACTCCTCTGTCTTAAGAGGTATAATTATGTTGAATATGCGGTTAGAAAGAATGATTTTTCAGCTAAACATTTCACCATTTATTTTTTTTCTATCATTTTATTTTTTTTATTTTATTTAAATTGAGTTAAGGGGTAATTATTCCCCCTCCCCGAGATTTGAAAAAAATACTTTTTTTTCGAAAAAAAAATTTATTTTGAATATATAATTTTAAAAATTATTACTTAAAAATTTGATTTGTATTTATATTCTGGCAAACAAGTACAAAATGCACCTTTAAATTGATGAAATTAAGAAAAAATTGTGTGCTGTGCGACCAGTCACACCAGATTACCCCCCCCCTCCTCCTCCCCCGAGAAAGACCTCTGGATCTGCTCTTGGTTTAGAACAGGGCTTCTTAAGAAGAAACAAAATGTTACGTTCTTTTTTTGACACGCATAGTTTAATGGCGCTTAACATATTAACCTCTCCCCCCCTAAAAATCTTCAATATTGCCAAAAAAAAAAAAATAATTGATTAAACAAAATTTTTTATTCTTTTAGTTTTCTATACTTGGCTGTAAATAACAAAAATTTGGACATTTGAAAAGGAGATTCGCAAATTAATTATCTCTCCTTGATCGCAAAAGAGAGAAGAGAGTGGGAGGCGGGGGAGGGGGGGAGGAGGGGATTCAATATAATTTTGCACATTTATTTATTAATCAATTATATTGACTTTTTCCTTTTTCTGTCCGTTCATTCAAATCTTTTGTGTTTGTGTCTCTGAGTTCAAAAGGCCTTTCTCATATATCACTTCAGTCCCATTATTTTTCCTCTGAAATTATTCCACATTCATCTTGTTTAATAAAAGCCCCTTTGGGAAATTCGGTTATGGACAGAAGGACGGACAGACACACTGCTTGGTAGGATAGCAGTGGGAGTCCCCTACCCCCCCCCCCCCCTGGTGGGGATTGTTTATTTGGCTGAACTTTACCACAACCCAATGTCATTTTTGATTGAAATCGCTTTACAGGTTAAGATCTACGTTTTTTTTTTTTTTTTTCTTTCTCTTACCTATATATTTATAGAGAGAGAAGGTATTGAATTCCTGTCAGAAATTCGATGTCTAGATTTTGATATAAATACATGTTTAGTCCCCTGAGTTGAAAAAAGTGGGTCTGTGTTCGATTTTAATCAAGAAGGAATTGAGCTTCGAGGTTGAAATTTTATATTTAAACTAGGACTAAGTCTCTGGCACATGAACCGAAGCTTTTGAATAAAATCGTTCAAAGAGTACTTTACTGTTGTAGTTTTTCAGTTTTTTTTTTTTTTTTCTTCGATATCTACAGTATAAATAATAGGCTACATTTTGTTTTTACGTATATTTACCCCCATGCTGCTACAAATATAGTAATTAATTTATAATTTAAATTATTATATAGGCCTCTATATATTTCATTAAACATTACATATTTCTCTCTAATGATTTTGTTATTAATTTCATTTAGAAGCTATTCAATAAAATAATAATATTGTATTAATTATTATATCAAAATTAGAAATTTTAATTCATATTTAATATTTAAAAAGGATAAAAATGAATAGATATGATATAAGCTTAATATATAAATAGGATCTTTTTGATTTTTACTTTCTCTTACCTCTCTATATATGTTAATATATATATAGAGAAAGTATTGGATTCATGTCAAAAATTCGATGTCGAGATTTTGATGGATATACACGTTTTGAGGTCCCCTGAATCCAAAAAAGTGGTTTTCGCGACATGGTCTGTCTGTGTCTGTCTGTATCCAATTTAAAGCATGAAGGAATTGAGCTAGGTGGTTGAAATTATATATTTAAATTCAGTAACTCCCCTCAGGTGTGAAAATAATCTTTTAATCAAAATCGGCCAAAGAGTATTAGTACTTTACTAATGTACTTTTTTTTTTTTTTTTCGATTTTCTCAAAATTCGCTCCAACGATTTTAATTAAAATTCAAAAATCAATTATTTTTTAGATGCTCTTTAAAATGTATATTCTCATTTTGCCTTTGAAATCTTTTTTAAGCACGCTTTACTCTCGTACTTCATAAGAAAGATAGGAGAAATAATATCTAGAAAATGTTGCAGATTGGAATCCTACCGTATTTTGTTTTTTGCACTTATTTTTTGGCAAATATAAATTATTGAACAATATATACGGTTGACAGACCTTAATCAATCCATAAAAAAAATATACATGTATATAAATTAAAGCATCTCGAATATAATCTCTTGTATTTAATTTTTATTCGTCGACGTTTCGGTCGCTAATAAACGACCTTCCTCAGGACGAAATTATACTACGATGACATTCATAATGATTTTTATACATAGCCAATTAATTAAATAATTTTTTTTCGGCTTCTTAAGCCAGATAATTAAAAGATACAAATTATTTAGAAACGATTATATTAAAGCGTCCAGGCATTTTTATTTATTCCATTTGGTATCCAAATGATTTAAATAACTTCGGGACTATCATTATTGACATCATTATTGTCAACAACTTTAGCCGTCTCAGCCACGGAGGGGGGGGGGGGTTAAATAATAGAAAGCTTAAACTGTCTAAACAAATTAATTATTGCCTATGTATCTGTGCTTTGGTGTTGAAGCTGTGAACTGGGAGACCAGAATTTATTGTAGGTGCCAGTCGGTATCCTTGCTTGAACTCAAGATCCTTCCTTAACATCTTAACACTTGCATTGCAACAAGAAATATCCCAAATTGTCAATAAACTTGCTGGTGGAAGACGAGCAAGGGGGTCCAGGGGGGAACCTTCGGCGGGCTTTGCGACTAGTTATATATAAAATTTTCCTGTTCGATATTTAGCGGAAGACCTATAGCTGCGTAAATAATAATTTCGCTATTTGTTAAATATAATTGAATTAAATTATTAATATCCACTCACTCTCTTTTATAACGGTATTGAATTTCCGTTGTTCAATCAATTATTTGTTATGTATATATATTTTTAATAAAAAATAAATAAAATAAATAATAACGAAACAAAACTTTTATTAATTATTCAATTTTTTTTTTTTATTTAACTTTATAATGATATATATTTTACACAAACAGAAAAAAAAGATAGGATCGCTCTTATACAAAAAAATTTTTTTTGATTGTACTAGTGACAAACCGCTTCCCTTTTAGAGCGTTAAAATTTATTTAAATTATTAAATGAGATTGACTTATTAATAAGAGCCAAGAGTCACTAATTTCTTCTAAACTTTAGGCTCTACAGGAAGCGAGCTGTTCGCATGTTTTTGCCGATAAGATGACGTTAGGGGTCTTAAAAATTTAGCCAAAAAGCCCAACTATTACGAAAATTTACCAACAGATGGCAGGATGGTAGGGCTATATTTAATCTCATGTATTTGTTTGATTTTCGTTGATCTTTTAATAATGAATAGTTTATAAATATTATTATATATCATTTATAACAGCATATAAATATAGGCTTATAAGTGATCTGATAATACCGGCTGTTAGACTGCCATCTTTTGCAAGAGTGCTCAACTATTTGGCCGTTAATTTTTAAATAAATACTAAACTTATTTTTGACTTTGTCACCATTTGATTTAACTGCAGAAGTAGGTTAGATATTAATGATTTTTTGATTTTTAAATAAAAAAAAAAATACAATTTTTATAATAGAGTTTTGTTTTTTGCATTTTCTATAAATATAGAAAAATATTTTTTAATTTAAAAAATTCTATTATGTAAAATGCTCAAATCTTAAAAAAAAAATTTAAATTGCCTCATTAGTTTTGAACTAAAGAATCAATATGGCCTCCTGAAGCCCCTTAATAAGTATATGCCTTTTGGACTTTAGATCTCGCTTCATGTTGTATACCAAAAAGATTTATTTAAATTACCAATAAATATCGGAGTGTGTCTAAATGGCCTCCGACGACAAAGACTTAAAAAATGGACGATAGTGCAGCAAATTACATAGGAAAATAAATTAAAAAAAAAAAAAAAAAAAACACTTTTCTTTTGTTGATGCAGAAAAACAAGTTCTGAACATGTAAAAAAAAAAATCTGGAAGAAGTGACTTCACAATTTTTTTTATCATTATTCAAGCAATTCTTTTTTACGAAACAAATTTTGTGATTGAATTTTTGATGTCTAAATTGAAAATAAAAAAAAAAAATAATTTCTTCAAGATTCAAACTTAGCAAAATTTAGAAGAAATTTTTTTCTATTGATTAATTGATTTAGATTTTCACGATTATTGTCATTAAGGCGGCTACACACGTAATTAACCTAAAAATGTCAAACTCGGAAGGTTATTTATTCGAAGATAACAAGAAATACTCACTTGCTTTAAACAGAGACACAATAAATTTTAAATATTTTAAATGAATTAATATATATTAAATAAATATCAAATGTCAAGACGTCTATAAAATGGCGGACGTGCCTATAAAAAAAGACATTTTTGGCATAAATCATGGTTTATTTTATCAAAAAATAATACAAAAGTATTAAGCTAATTAATTACAATAACAACCTTTCTGCAGAAGTAGATGCATTCCCTTTGAACAATGAACATTGAATTATTCACATGCCTGGCTAACTTCGCTTCGCTTACATTCGTAGCCAACTTCACTTCGTTCTCATGCATTGCTAACTTCACATTACCAACAATTGAATGTTAACCTCCAAAAATTGACAAGAAATAATTCTAGATTTTTAAAATAACATCCGCATATCAGAATATTACCACTCTCAAGACTGTTGTTGCTAATTTCAACTACTTTATGAAGAATTTTCATCTAATTGGCCACAGATGCCGAAAGATTTTTAATATTTTTCTTTTAGATTTTAAAATCTCACCATCCATCGATTACAAATTTAGAAAACTTTCCAATTTTAGGGGTTTATTTTAATGTAAGTACGTGTGTGATGTGTGATGCGTAGGTGTCCGGAGTTGAACGCGTGTATCAGCGCTGCATTATGGTGTGACGGTGAGCCTCACTGTCCGAGCGGTTTCGACGAGGCAGACGCCAACTGTGCGTATCAACTGCCAGTACCGACACTCTACGTAGCAACCGGAGCGGCGGCACTCGGTTTACTAGCCGTAAGCATTGCAGTAACAGCCTGCATCAAGTTACGTCGCCAGTACGTGGTCCGTGGCGCAGTTCCGGGTCCAGGCGCAACAGGCGCCACATCCGGCGTCACAGCCAAATCACATGCGGCACGTCATGGTGGCGCGGTAACGGAACCGCCCGGCACTACCGTACCACATGCCCCTCATGCTGCACATGCCGCGCATCTACATCACCATCATCATCATCGTACACATAACGGCGGCGCGGCCGATAAACGTTACCGGCCTGCCGCCGATGACCTATATATGGACGGCAAGGATAGTTTATGTTGACCCGCGCTCAACTCCCTGGAGACCAGCGTTTAGCGTGTGTGCTCCTACTCCCTATAACCCCGTGCCAATGGCCCCATTGCCTACGAGATATTACAAACCCTGGATCGATGTTATCACCGACTCTTTTTGACACTCCCGCTTAAATTGCTCGTTTCCTCAAGAATAGAAATCTCTTTTTGGTTTATTCCCTTTGTCTTGATAACATCTATCTACATTTTATGTGATATTCGCAATGACTTATCGCAATGGTTTGCCAATAAATTGCAAATTCTATAGAAGAGACCGTTTGTATGTATATATATATATACACACCTCTGGAGTGTCTGTGTTTGTATGAGCAATTATTTATTGGCGAGTTCCGAATATTCCGCTCAAAAATCATAACCTCTTATTCTCGTTGCCAAATAATTCAGATATAAATGTGGTGCTCAGTTTTTTTTTTTTTTCATCAATGGCAGGTATTTTTTGGAGAGCACGAACATTGTAAATAAATTAAATGATGTCTAATTATTCGGAATTCGGAATGTATGTGATGAGAATCAAAATGGAGAGAGTGATCTTTGACCTAAGCTCAAAAAAAAAAATGAACTATCTTATTAAATTTCCTAAAAGAATCGTATAACAAATTGATATAATCGTGTAAAAAAAAAAAAATATTTGTTGGCATTTATTCACAAAAATAAAAAAAATAAAAAAAAAAAAACATGTTTGAGTCTCTATGTGAGTGAATGTTGAATGTATATATAAACAATCAATATGTATTGAAAAAATTTGTTTAAATTAAATTACTATAAAAACAGATTTATATAATTATTATTCCCACCTATCCTTTATTAATATATATATAGGGTGGTCCTTATTTTGTACTTTTTCAACGCTAGTCCTAAATCGGTTCCAAATATAAAAAAAGTTCCTGCCAAATTTCAGCTCTTAACGGTAGCCAAAGTTTTAAATGGAAATATCATGGGAAAATTACTTTTGTGTCTTTAAAATTTTGTAACTCATCAACGAAACAGGCTCTAGGTAAGAGCATAACATATTCTTATAGGAAATTTAACGCTCTACAAAAAAGATCTCCTATGATTCTTGGGTTACTCTGCGGGTTCAAAGGTTATTCGAGGTCAAAGATGAAATTATAGTCAATTTCATTTCAACTTTGACCGCGAATAACTTTTGAACCCAAAAATCATAAGAGACCTTTTTTGTAGAGCGTTAAATTTCCTATAAGAATATGTTATGCTCTTACCTAGAGCCTGTTTCGTTGATGAGTTACAAAATTTTAAAGACACAAAAGAACTTTTCCCATTAGTTCTCATTAGAGTTAATATTAATATTAAGAGCTGAAATTTGGCAGGATTTTTTTTATAATAATAATAATTTATTTGTGATTCCTTCCCTCCCCCTGTTTTGGGGTACAGTTTTTTTTTTTTTAATTTTTTTTAACATAGTAAATTTTTGTTTTAATTGCATTGGCTTTATGCTTTCTTTAGTTCTTTTATGAGTTTCCAGAGCTCACACCACTTTTTATCTGGTCCTTTATTCCAATGTCTTGCGAGTTTTTCTTCATCCCCGCCATTCTTCGTTCATCCCCTCTCTCAGTACCTCGCATTCCAGGAAGTGGAGCACTGATTCTTCTTCCTTGTCGCAGAAGCTACATCTTGCATTTGCCTCATTTCTGATCTCGTTTCCGCATCTTAATCTAGCCCATATTGTTTTTTTTTTCTGGTATTCTATAATATTATCCAAGACAACAGATTTCAGTCCCGAGGGTCTTTTTTTAGGTATCTGTAGCTGGTGTTAGCTATTTTTGTCCATGCCTGTTGAATCTCATTGTCCAACTTTGTTTTTAATGTTTCGGAGCATTTTGTTAGTATATGGAAGTTTTTTTTTTTTTATATATATTTAGAACCAATTTAGGACTAGCGTGAAAAAAAAATAGAAAAAGTTCAAACTAAGGACCTCCCTAATATAGATACATTTTATCACCGTCTAATAGTATTCTAGGAATGTTGTCAAAGGAGGACTTTATCAAGACATACGTGACCCAAATAGCTTCTTTGTCACCCAGGCCATTTCACATAACTTCAACATAACTTGAGTTAATCAAAAATGAATTTTTTGACTGAATCAACTGGGATAAACGTTTCGAGGAAAAAAAAAACGGATCAAAATTGAATTTTGATTTGATTTGTTCTAAATTCCTTCTTACCTTTTAAGGTATTTTTCGGAATCTAAGGCCATATAGACCCCATTCCTATTTATTTTAAATGATCAGTAGCTAAATCAATTTTTCTCGCTTCCGACGGGAAACGAAACCAGTTATAGAAGGTAGCCTAAGAAGAAAAACCAAGCGCTGATTATGGGCCAGCAAAAGTGTCATTTTTTTTTATTCAACTTCAACACCCTCCGCAGCTCAGCGCTATGCCAAATGAATAACACTCTGCGGCAAGAAAAAAAGCTCCGAGATAATTCCTTCAGATTCTTAAGTAAAATGACCTCCTGAATCCAAATATGACCTTCGTTTTCCCCCAGCAGGTACCGTTTTGGGGGGGGGCCTCCCCTTCCACCCCTTTTCGTTAATTATAAGGCCATGAATCAAATTTGGAGGGATGAAAAGAAATATTTTAGCCTTAACATTTCTTCAGAAGGTCTAGAAAAGTGAAAAGTTAAAAAACATCAACATTTGGATTCAAGGGGGGGATGTGGGGGAGGATTTTGTCCCTTAAAATGCAAAAAAATCATTAAAAATGATCGATTTTTTCTGATTTTTTTACAATTTTTTCACTGATTTTCTACATAATCAGGCTGACAGACTCACCTCACCCTTCCTTAAACATCCCTCAACTAAAAGAAAATATATAGGATAAAGCGGGTGGGGTGTGAGCGATTCCCAAGCCCTTACAAGAAGATGGAAGATTCACAGCTCAGTTGATCAAATTCGCAAATATGCGGCTAACTTTCATTTTTTGGGACTGATCTTTACGAATTTTTTTTTTTTTTTTTATTATATTGGCCCCGGATGCCCGACAATGGCAAAATCTCCATTTGGCCAGTTAAAATTGCGTTCTTAGAGATCTAGAAGATGGATCTTGACACAAGAAGGGGTCCTAGCTAGCAGACACACCCGCTCAGCCGGCAACCCTCTTCGTATCACTTAAATTATTTAAGACTCACAAACACTGAAGATTCTTAATAGATGTCTAATAATAGCAGCGGTCCTTTTACATTTGACACTAGGCCATGCAAGGATGATCGATATTTTGGTCGGGAAGACTATCCCTGGAACGTCATATAATTGATCAATTATTCGTTTCGATTTTCCACATCCTAAAACCATATGATTAATGTCGCATATCGATTCATTATCGCAAGAGCAACTCCACAAATTTAAAGTTAAATAAATATTCGTATTCTTCTTTCTCTTCGAATATATCCCTAATAAATAAATAAATACAAAAAATAATACTTAAAAGTATTTAAGTGTGAATAAATGAAGTGAGTCTTTTAATAGTTATTTAATTTCGAATTTTTTTCCAAAAGAATAAATCCCCGTTAGTTTGCAAATAAATAGAATTTTTTTAAAATAGAGAACTTATTTGATAATTTGTCGCACAGAGAGGAATGTTACTAGAGCGTGCTTGCTGCCTACCTGCAGGCGGTCTTAGTTTTGAGTCGAGCCATGAGTCATTCGGTTCAGCTCCGCTCTCTCTCTCTCCTATCTCGCGTGTGTTTAGTTTATTTTATTTTGTGTTGTGATTTGTGCAAATAAGACATTCATCCACCAAACTCCCCACCTGGTCATCTTATTATTAAGGTAATGAATTTTTTCACATCTCATTTGCATAACGAATTCAAGTAATTTTGTATTTGATTTTTCTCTCTTATAATATACTGATAAAATTATCTAATTTTTTAAATATAACTCTATGATGAATTCGTGTATCCCAGAGGGAGGGTGTAAATCACCCCTTCTAATAAACAAAATAGTTTTTTCTTTAAAAATGAAAATTAAAATAGAAAATTATTTTTTTTTGTAAATTTTTTATATTTAATCAATGATTTCTTTCTCTCTAAGAAATTATTATTAAATAATTGAAAATATAAATTCCTAAACTTTTATCTCTCGTCAGTGGCCTAGTAATAAGTGAGATTTTTGGAGGTGGAATTTTCTTTTTCACCTTCTGAATGCCTGATTTTCTTAAGCAGTTTCTCCACTCGCCGCCCCTAATTATAAGTGTAAAAATTCAGATGATTTTTTTTTTTAATTTGCTTAGGTTTCTGTGTCGTAACATGCCACAAGCCTCTAAATTCGTTCTTCGTTTCATGAATATATTTCCTTTGTTTGTAGTTTTCAATATAATTCGATCCCCCTCGGCTCAAGGATCCCCTTATAGATATTCATTAATTCACATTCAATTATAAAAATAAATTTTAATGCATTTGTTTTTCTCATTAAAATCTTTTAGAATTTTATTTCTGTTTGTTTAAAGGCCACCCCCTCCCTCCCAAGTTATTTTCCCACTCTACAAATTTTCTTAAGACTTGCAATTTTTTGCCCCTTGACTAAAGGGTAGTCTATCCCATGTGAATTTTTCTTTAAATAAATTTAGATTTTATAAATGTCATATTTTTACAGATTTTTTTTTTTTTTTTTTTTTTTTTTAAAACATTCACACTTTTTCTCATTCACACTCACACTCACACACACATTCACACAGTCTTTTCGGCATCTCAGGCCATATAAGACTTTTTACGATATCCGTTATTAATAAATATACATATATGGGGTCCAGGCATTTTTATTTAAGTCATTTGGTATCCAATTGGCTTAAATAAAATCATCGGACTGCCTGGGGTCCGAACCCGCGACGTTTGGTATATGAGGTTAGCACGCTAACCTCTACGCCATGCCCCGAGGGCACAGATTTATTTACAAAAGCCTAACTTTACATTTCATAGATAATAATTTTTTTCAAACTTTGACCAGATGTAATTTCTACCCCTTTACATAAAATATGGCAATATTGAAGGACATAGAAGAAACCGTATATTTAACTTTAAATTTGTAAAGATCAGCCCCAAAAAATGAAAGTTAGCCGCATATTTGCCAATTTGACCAACTGAGCTGTGAATCTTCCATCTTCTTGCGAGGGCTTCGGAATCGCCCACACCCCACCAGCGTTATCCTATATATTTTCTTTTAGTTGAGGGATGTTTAAGGAAGGGTGAGGTGGGTCTGTCAGCTGGTATAAGTAAGGGAAAATATTTATATTTTGATACCATGGCAACCATTTCTCCTATCTTTTCTATGAAGAACAAGAGTAAAGTGGTCTTCAGAAGATTTCAATGACAAAATGAGAATATACATTTTAAAGAGAATCTAAAAAATAATTGATTTTTGAATTAAAAAAAAAATCGTTGAGAAAATTGAAAAAAAAAAAAAAAAACTGAAAAAGTGCATCAGTAAAGTACTAGTACTCTTTGGCCGATTTTGTTCAAAAGCTTCGTGTCACGTGCCATGGAGGTGCCCAACTTAAATATAAAATTTCAACCTCAAAGCTCTTTTCGTTCTTGAGATATTTTGTTCACAGACACACACACACAGACAGACCATGTCGCGAAAACCACTTTTTTGGATTCAGGGGGCCTCAAAACGTGTATATTCATCAAAATCTCGACATCGAATTTTTGACATGAATCCAATACTTTCTCTCTATAGGTCTATATATTAACATATATAGAGGTAAAGTAAAAAAACACCGAAAGACAATTTGAATTTTATATAAATTATCAATATCAAAATATGATTTTCTCTCTAGCCCGTGGCTTGAAAGGTCAGAAGGGCAGAAGGCTAGAGGCTTTACTGGGGATTATGACGTGTCAACAAACGCCGTCCCGCAATCAGAGGATATTATTAGAGCAATTACTCTGATCCATTCATCGGGGAGATTAAGCTCAGCTTCTCTCATCATCGTTATGGCAACGTCACTTTGTGCTTTCTACAAATTCTCCGTCTACAGAAAATACCTGGTGAGTAGAAAAGTTTACTGACAATTAAGGCTTGGTGGAGGGGTGTCGAGTGCCAATATGATTTAATACATTCTAATAAGAGTAAATATGATTACATGCACTTACGGTATTTATTTTCCTCGATCATTTTATCTATAGAGTACCGTAATTTGACTTTAAAATATCTGGTGTGACTGCCGCACAGCAAACAACTTTCTCTTATCTTCGGTAATCGAAAATTGTGTTCTGTGATTGTCACACCAGGTTTTTTTGTGTCGACTTATATTTCGTTTCCGATAGTAGAGTACAAATGAATTCAAGATGTAAAATTTATAAACGTGGGAAAATATTTATATTTTTATACCATGGGAACCATTTCTCTTATCTTTACTATAGAGTACAAGAGTAAAATGGTCTTCAGAAGATTTCAATTGCAAAATGAGAATATACATTTTAAAGAGCATCTAAAAAATAATTGATTTTTGAATTTTAAACAAAATCATTGGAACGAATTTGGAGAAAATCGAAAAAACTGAAAAAGTACATTAGTAAAGTACTAGTACCCTTTGGCCGATTTTGATTTTCACGTCTCAGGGGGGTGCCTAACTTAAATATAAGACCATATCGCAAAAACCACTTTTTCAGATTAGGAGACCTTAAAACGTCAAAATCTCGACTTCCAATTTTTGACATGAATCCAATACTTTCTCTCTCTATATATTAACATATATAGAGGTTAGAGAAAGTTAAAAACCAGACTATTATAAGGAATTTTTCAATGCTGTTTTTTTTTTAAATGAATTATATTCATAAGGGATTATCGGAACAGAAAGTTATAATTATTTATTAAAAAATTATGAAAATTAATTTTTTTGTAATCAAATAAATACAAAAAACAATCTGTCCCAATAATTTTAAATTTTTTTAAATTTAAAAATGAATTTATTATAATTAATCACATACTAATTAAGAAAAATTTAAAGTAAGCTTACAAGATTAGTTAGATGATTTATTTAAAAATTAACGGCCAAATAGTTAAGCACTCTTGCAAAAGATGGCAGAGTAGTCTAACAGCCGGTATTATCAGATCACTTATAAGTCTATATTTTTATGCTGTTATAAATGATATATAACAATATTTATAAACAATTCATTTTTAAAAAATCAATCAAATACATGAGATTACATATAGGTCTACCATCTTGCCATCTGTTGGCAAATTTTCGTAATAATTGGGCTTTTTGGCTAACTTTTTAAGACCCCTAACGTCATCTTATCGGCAAAAACATTGCCTCCTGATGCCCCTTAAAGAAATAATACTTATATCCACCGGGAGATGAGTTTCGAGAATGGAGCCTTGAGATTAGGCAACCAAAATGATTAGCCGACCTAATAGGAGCTTTTCTCCTTAGTTGCATTAAACAAAGATGATTTAACTAAGCTTCACTCTCGAGCTCATCAGGCACTTGTGGCGCCGAGTGTAAAAATATACAATAAGAAGCCCTATGTAACATTGTTTATAAATTTCCTCCAGCTGAATTCGATCCTCGGTTGGACCAAAAAGTATCTATAAATAGCCATCATCTACGATTCCATGTTAGATTATTTCCTTCATTTTTTTTTTTCGTACTTTAATTAAATTGGATGTTGGATTTTTAATGTGTTTTTAATTACGGGGTTAAAGAAAATAAAAAAAGGGACGAAATTTAACGTGCATTCCGATGTATGAGAAAGAGAGAGAGAGAGATCCTCTCTTCTTCCTGCCTCGATATTTTATTCCTCGTTTTGTTCATGTTGCTGTTTTAAAATAAATATATAGGGAGATATTTACATAATCATTTTGCGAAATTTTCATTTAAAAACGAAGAATTCAAATAACGTCATTATATTTTAATGAATGCACACACACACACACACTCATATTTATGACAAATTTCAAAAGCTATTTTAAAATTGAATAGAAATTGTATTCAAAAAAAAAAAAAGAGAAAAGAGTAATTGCATTGCATTTTACAAACTATTATTTTGACCCTTTGAAATTGTTTTTTAAAACTTTTTTAAGAACTAATTTTATAATTATTTCAAAATACAGTTAA
Organism: Euborellia annulipes; assembly: GCA_023213315.1. Lineage (NCBI taxonomy): Eukaryota > Metazoa > Arthropoda > Insecta > Dermaptera > Anisolabididae > Euborellia > Euborellia annulipes. The sequence goes on from JAKCPI010007938.1 coordinate 74,477, forward strand.
TTATTAAAGGATTAAATTCTTGATCAGCGTAAAATTTAGCCCATGGCAAAAAAAATAAAACTTTTTTTTCACCTGGAAATTAAATTTAAATTATATTGCCTGCAAATTGATTTAAATACACCCCCTACCGCCCTGTGACCGACAGGTTGACAAATATCAATATTGATAATTTTAAAACCAAAGGGCGCGGGTTCGGATCCCAGGCAGTTCGATGAATATTTATTTAAATAATTTGAATGCCAAATAAATGTACCTGGGCCCCGATATATGGCATATCGTATATTTTAATATTAGAGGTTAAATTAACTAGGTAGCAAAGTTCTCAACTACAATAAAAACACAATTTCAGTGAGAAGGATGGGCTTGTTTATTTTTCAAAAATTTGTCAAATCGTGGTACGGTACTATTTTTGAAATATTAAGGGGGCTCGGGAGCGAAGGTGTCACGCATGTTTTTGGCGTAGTGTGTCATAAAAAGTAAGCTCAAAAAATCAAGTAATTCAAAAATTTGCCAAGAGATGTCAGAATGGTAGCTAATAATATTTAATGCATTTGGTTGATTTTCATTGTACTTTATAAATGTTATTATATATTATGTATCTTTTATAAAAGCACAAAAATATATAAATATAGGCTATTAGCGGATCGGCTGTTAGACTAGCCTGCCATCTATTGCAAGAATGCTGAACTAATTTGACAGTTGGTTTTTAAATAAATCATCTAAGCTTATTTTAAAAATTTCTTAATTAATATGTGATTAATAATAACAATAAATTCATTTTTAAATTTAAAAAAAAATTAAAGATTAATGGGACAGATTGTTTTTTTGTATTTGCTTGATAACAAAAAAATTAATTACGATAATTTTTTAATAAGTCATTGAAAAAATTAAAGCTCGATGTCCCAATAATCTCTTATGAATTTAATTCATTTAAAAAAACCGCATTGGAAAATTCCTTATAATAGTCTAGTTTTTTTTTTAAAGTACGTTTAGACGTCGCTCCTGAACCCCCTTAATTGACTGCTAGTTACTTCTCTTTCTTATTTGCGCTTTCGGCTACTGATGCCTTATTGAGGTTAGTTTATTCATAGATTTTTTTTATCGGGGGACGTTCATCACGCTTGTTTCTCGGGGCCGCCCACCCTACTTTGTTTAATCAAGTTATGTTTTTTTTTTTTTACTAGTGGACTTGATCCTCTCTCTGCATTTTTCTAAGTCATAGTTTAGAGAAGTTGTTTAGATTGAAGTTTTGTGAACGTCCTATACTAACTATACTATATTTAAACGAATACAATCAAAAATGCATTATCCGCCTTTCGTTCTCTCTCTCTCTTAACATGATGCTAGAGATGGATGGAATCTCATTAAATATTTCGTCCCAATCTCGTTATGGCGTAAAACGTAAACAGGTAAACCAATTTGAATTTACAAGATTTTATTTTATTTTTTTTTTTTGAACGAGATAAATTCAATTGGCAAAAGTGAACTTTTAAATAAGTTAAATCATTCCTACCTTAATCTTTTTAAAATTCTTCTCAGAGGTGTTTTTTTTTTTTTTTTGTTGAAATGGCAAAAAAAAAGATTTCAAAAATAATAAATTATTAGCCCCACTATCTGCGTGCAGAGCAAAGGGCGACGTCAACACTAATTCGCCAAAGTAAATTTCTTGTAATACCTTGGGCATATAAAATTTCATTTCGGGGAATTTGCTTAAACAGAGCGTGACAGATGACAGACAGACATTTTGACTAGAGTATATTCTGTATATAAACAACAAACTATATTTAAATTAATTGAGAACTTATACAATAAATATCGCTGAGGGCGGGGGCCGAATCATCATTTATATATTCCACCCTCCCCCCTGTGGTCGAAAAGTTATATTATATTTGTTAGTATACTTTAATGAATACACAGATATTTATTATAAATTTCAAAAGCTATTTTAAAATAGAAAATATGGTGCGATCAGTCACACCTGATTTTTTCGAGTCGAAATATTGGTAATATATTTAGTTCCAAACTTGATTCATAAATGGGGCCCAGTTACGAATGCTGGCAACCATTTCTCCTATCTTTCCTATCAAGTGTAAGAGTAAAGTGTGCTTCAAATAATTTTGAGAGCAAAATGAGAATATACATTTTAAAGAGTTTCTAAAAAATAATTTATATTTGAATTTTAATTAAAATCGTTGTAGCGAATTTTGAGAAAATCGAAAAAAAAAAAACTGAAAAAAGTACTTCAGTAGAGAACTAGTATTATTTCGCAGATTTTAATCAAAAGCTATTTCCTTTATGTTTTAAATTGGATACACACACACACACACACACACACAGACCATATTGCGCACTTTTTTTGAATTCAAGGGACCTCAAAACGTGTATATCCATCAAAATCTCGACATCGAATTTTTGACATGAATCCAATACTTTCTCTCTCTATATATATTAACATATATAGAAGTAAGAGAAAGTAAAAATGCAGCAATCATGCTCTTAATGCATTAACAAATTAAATTAGACTTTATCTAATTACACATTTTAAATTTTATATTCATATTTGGGATTTTTCAGATATATATATATAGGCCTATATATTTTAAATTAAGGAACTGCTACACTCTGGAGGATTAGTATTGAAATTCGGACATGGTTCATTATTACACCGAATAACTACCATGATTTACTCAGGGATTCGCAGTGAATTTGCAACCAGGAGATTAAATAAAAAAATATTTTATTTAATTTTTATTTGCCGACGTTTCGGTCGCCAATCACGACCTTCAACAGGGCAAATATTGTCAGCACACAATTTTCTCTTACCTTCGGTAATCAAAAGTTGTGTTCTGTGCTTGTCACGCCAGATTTTTTGTGTCGACGTATATTTAGTTTCCGCAGATATATTAGAATTCAAGATGTAAAATTTATAAGTAGGCCTATGGCAATATATTTATATTTTGTTACCATGGCAACCATTTCTCCTATCTTTTCTATGGAGTACAGGAATAAAGTGGTCTTCAAAAGATTTCAATGGAAAAATGAGAATATACATTTTAAAGAGCATCTAAAAAATAATTGATTTTTGAATTTAAAAAAAAAAATCGGAGCGAATTTTGAGAAAAACGAAAAAACTGAAAAAGTGCATCAGTAAAGTACTAGTACTCTTTGGTCGATTTTGTTCAAAAGCTTCGAGTCACGTCCCATGGGGGTGCCTAATTTAAATATAAAATTTCAACCTCCTAGCTCTTTTCGTTCTTGAGATATTTTGTTCACACACACACAGACAGACAGACCATGTCGCGAAAATCACTTTTTTGGATTCAGGGGACCTCAAAACGTGTATATCCATCAAAATCTCGACATCGAATTTTTGACATGAATCCAATACTTTCTCTCTATATATATTATCATATATAGAGGTAAGAGAAAGTAAAAAATAAGAAAATTGTTTTCTTTTGGACTTGGTCCAGGATTGCTTTGAACCACTCATATATAGATAAGAGAAAGTAATAATAATATGTCTTCATTTTTGTTCTCGTTCTTCTCTGTCCATTGAAGTCTCTTCAAATATTTAGCGTTATTAATAAATATCATTCCTCATCTAATTAGGCCCCTAATCTTTTTAATTAAATACTTGTTATAACAATTAAAGAGCTCCTGCTGCCGTTGCAGCTTTATCGGGTTTTCCCTTATCCCAAAAGCCAAGTGTTTCATTAACATAAGTGTTTCTCTACAAAGCTTAAACAACTTGGCTTAAGTTCAGATTGTGCTTTAGTTTAAGACGATTTGAATCAAATCAGCCATTAATTTCCATTTACTGCAGAAAATGTACAAAAAAAAAAAAAAAAGAAACAAGAACAGAAGGAACAAGTTGAAAGAAAAAATTAAATAAATCCTCTGATGACCTGCTTCTTTATTTATATTCTTTTGAAGAAATTTTTTGAAATATTTTTTTGACACATAAAATCTTTTATGAGACAAATCAGCTTCTGGAGAGCGAAAAAAAATTTATTATTACAATACTAGTTGGAGTTTTTTTTTTTTAAATTAGAAGAAAAACTGGCAGGCAAATTTATTTTAATAACCGGTGACTTCGGTTTTGTTAAAAGTCTTCTTCGGAGCTTTTAGTTGTCATTATTATATCCTGTAGGCCTATGCCAGTAGTTTCCAAACTTTATGTTACAACGCCTCCCTTAAAAATATTTAATCATATGACGCCTCCCCCCCCCCCCATTTTGTAAAATAATACAAAAAAAAAAATTTTTTAATGCTAAAAAATATAAATTTAGCCTATATTAAACCGGAGTAAAAAAAAATTCCAAATTATATGGAGCCAAAATTATTTCTTTAATTGTGACGTTTCGACTTCAGAGCCGGAGGCAAGAATAAATGAAATTTTAATTTTGAATTAAATTTTGAATGAAAATGAAATTTTAATTTTCATTCAAAATTCTCGCCTCCGGCTCTGAAGATGGCCTAAACTAGTGGCCGAAATGTTACAATAAAAGAAATAATTGTGGCTGCATATGTCTTGGAATTAATTTTTTTTATCCGCCTTAATAGTACAAAGATAGACCTCACAATAAATTTATATATAAATATGATTTTTTTTATTTATTCCTATTTATAAAACTAGCAATAATTTGGAAAATTGCTCGGTGTGGCTAATTTTCGCGCCTCCCCTTAGACTAGTCTGCGTCTCCCTAGGGAGGCGCGCCTCACAGTTTGGAAAACACTTGCATAGGCGCCGGAACTGGGGGGGGGGCAGGGGGGGCAAAATTTCTTCTTTTATTTCATTTAGTTTTAAAAATGATATATTTTAAAATTTTTTTTATTTAAATTTAAAAAAATTAAAAAAGTAAGAAATTTTTTTTATTTTATATAGACCTATTGTATTTCTAAATTCTAAATACATTTTATATGGAATTAAAATAATAAAATTTAGATAACATGAAAACTTGAGACTTTATGCCTTGGAAAAAAAAAAATTAAAATAAAGAAAATTAAAAATTAGTTTTGGAAACGATGTAACACCTGTTTTATCACTATTCGAGAATTTCTTTTGTAGTTTCTTTCAGGTAATTCGCTGTTGAACGGCGGGGTTTAAGGAATTGTTGGTCTGACAGACAGATACCAAAAAATGTGTCTAGACTACTAAACATGGGCCCAAAAATGGCTATCAATCAAGAAACTGAAAAAGATACACTGAAATTGATAACAGACGTAGAACAATGCATAGGAATGATTAGAAACCCAGAACACAAAAAACAAATCAGAGCAGCTTCAGGGAAGATAATAAAATCACATATTGGTAGATTAAAAAACAAGAGGGAATCAAGAGTACACCAACAGATAAAACAAGACCTAAAACAAACAAAAAAATTTAAAAAGCAAAACAAAGACATTATATTCCTGGAGGCAGACAAAACCAACAACATGGTTATAATGAACAAAGCCGAATATGAACAAGGAATGAATGAAATTCTGAACGATAAAACAAAATACCAGAAATTAGGTCCTGAAAGGAAACACCTACATAAGATTGAGAGAAAAATCAGTAACCACTTAGATAAATTGGTAAAATGTAATACTCTGACAAAGGAACAATCAAAAACCCTCAAAGTAGAAGCTCCTGTTCCAGGCCAAATGTATGGGGTAGTAAAAACTCATAAGCCACAGAATCCGATTCGGCCAATCATAACATCAACCTCCACCGCAAACCGGAATGTGAGTAAATATCTTGCCAATATAATAAAAACCGTCGTAAAACATGACCATAGAATCAAAAACTCCGTTGAATGCAAAGAAAGACTAAAAGACCTAAAAATAGAAGATAATGAAGTTCAGGTCAGCCTTGACATAAAAGAACTCTACCCCTCCTTACCACTACCCTTAATAAAAAGTATCCTCAGTAAAAAAATGGGACCTAATGAAAGATGTGACAGAACTAAACAAAGATGAATTCATCAAAACGTTCGAAATATGCATGGATTCAAATATCTTCATGTATGACAACAACTTCTATATGCAGGTCGGAGGCACCCCGATTGGAAATCCAATCTCTGGGATCCTAGCAGACTTACTGATTGATCACATATATGAAGAAGTAATAGCCAAATACGAACCCAAAATACTGATGCTATATGTTGATGATTCATACTGCATCTTAAAAAAAGAAAAACTAATCCCATTGCTAGAGGACCTAAATAAATTCCATCCGAACATCGTATACACTCATGAAATCGAAACAGAAAAAAGAATAAACTTTCTGGACATCACAATAATAAGGAGAGACAATGGAAGCATTTCAACAAATATATATAAAAAACAAACAAAAACAAATAGGTCAATAAATTTCCTATCCAGGCATCCCCCCGCACCAAAAAAAGAACATAATTAAGAACGAAGTTAGAAGAATATGCAAACTGTCTGAAGAGGAATTTATAGAAGAGAATTTAAGAGAACTGAAAGAAAAATACATAGAAAACATGTACCCTGAAAGTTATATTGAAAAAATGGTCCATGATGCAAGATATGAAGAACAACGGGACAGAAATAGTGAAGAAGAAAGAAGACAAGAAAAAAACCCCCCAAAATATCTGGGCATGAATTATATTCCCTGCGTATCTGAACAAATACAGCGTCTAATAAAGAAGTTTAATATAAAACTTGCCCTAAGACCAGAGAAGCCACTAAAAGAACTAATTAACAACAAATCTCAGATAGACAAGCTTGACATGAGTTCAATAGTCTATGAGATTCCATGTAAAACTTGTTCAGAAAAAGAAAATAAAAAAAGCGTATATATAGGCCAAACTAAAAGACGATTACACATACGCCTTAGAGAACATTTCAACAGCTGTATACACCATCCAACAAGTTCGGCCCTCGCTATACACGCTTCGGAGCACCAACATGAGTTCTCATTCGAAGAAACAAGAATATTGGCAAGAGAAAACAACACCAAAAAAAGAGAATTTCTTGAATCATATTTTATAATGAAGGACAGACAAACAATAAACTTCAAGAGGGACAAAGAACAATGGTCTCTATTATACTCAGACATTCTAACTAGTCTAAAATAAAACAACATTAAAAACTATACATATATATATAAAAAGTGCTAAAATGTCTATTTTATAAAATACTATATTATAAAAGGTAAAAAAGACTCTCTCTAAATATAATTAAACTTCCGAAAATCCAAAATAGTATATTAAAAAATTGTTTAAAATAAAAAATTAAAAAATTGTTTAAAATTTAAAAAAACCCGCGAAAAACTAAACATGTATTATGACTATCTTCATGGACAGTAGGAAATATATTTCTCTTTGTGTATATAAAAAAATCGAATAGCTAATAATCTTATAATAGTCTTATATTAAGAATAAAAACCGAAAAGTAAATTTATACCTTATGACAAAAACCGTATGGTAAGCAAAAACATTTTAAAAATAAAAATATACTAATTAGGTATAAAATAATTACGACAAAAATTTCTTTTAGGTTAGGAGAGCTGTCAAATGAAAGTCTTTAAAAAAGAAAAAATATATTGTATTAATTAAAACTTGTATAATTAACTGTATATAAAAATAATATTTTGACATTTATAAAACAATTTTTTGTTTATATATATATATAAGTTCATCATCGATGAAGAGGTAAGAACCAAATTAACAAAATAATTATAAAATGACTGTAATTGTAAATGTAAAAAATGTCGTGAATTTCAGACAAATATGGTTCTGATGAAGGCCCTTATGTCGGCCGAAACGAACAGGATGCATCCTCGTTAACCAATAAAATTGTCTCTGCTACGAATTGTATGGTTTGATTAAATATTCCAACAATTCCTTAAACCCCGCCGTTCAACAGCGAATTACCTGAAAGAAACTACAAAAGAAATTCTCGAATAATAAAATTAAAAATATTTATTTCCTTCAAATAGTAAATAACAAATCTACTATATAGCCTAAAAAAAATTTTGATTAAATAATTTGCATATTGTTAAACTATATATTTGTAAAAGTTAAATATAAAGGACTACAGACTATTTAGTGTAGTTGATTAACAGTTATAAGAAGAAAAAAATGAAACGTCGATTTATTGATGATTATTTTAAAAAAGAAACAGGTAAGAATGGCCGTAGGCCTACTCTTAAAAACTTATTTTTCTTCGCCAAAAATATACGTACGCTAAAAATTTAATAAAAAAATGAAAATTTCTTATTATATCTGGTTCTTTCGTAGGCTCTTTAGAAAAAGGAAGCATTAGCACGGGTAGTCCTTTGCACCATGAGCATCGCCCTAGTACCAGCAGTAACATTTCTTCCACAAACACCATAGGTATTAATATAATAATTTCAAAAAATGAGTCATTATGCTTGTTTATTGTTTTGTTGCCTTGCTCAGAGATCGGAAATTCAATTAAATAATTTATTCATTTATTTAACAGAAAACATCGCCGATGATCCATCTGCTCCTGTAAAGAGTGTTTCTTTTGCTTTTACTAAAAACACACACGAAAAGATATGCTCTTTAAACGAACCGTATCAACCTTTGGATATTCCTCCATGGACCCAATCTGGACGTAATCATAATTTTCAGAATGAGTGGTTCACAACATACCCTTGGCTTCATTTTGACTCAATGACTAAAAGTATTTTTTGTTTCATATGTGTCCAAGCGCTAGGAAAAAAATTAGTAAAATGTGAAAAAAATCATGAAACAAACTTAGTGATTGATGGGTATAAAAACTGGAAAAAAATTATCATAAAATTAAAAAGTCACGAAAAATCTGCTTTTCACAAAGAATCATTTATAAAATTAGAAGCACTGAAGAAAAATACTCCAATTATTTCCTTATTATCTGAACAAACATTATCTGTTCAAATACAAAATCAAATCGCTCTAAAAACAATAATAACCTCAGCATTATATTTAGCTCGTCAGGGAATTGCATTTAGAGCACATGATATTAATGAAGGAAATTTCATTCAATTATTACGTCTCAGGGAAAATGACATTCCAGAATTAAAATTATTTTTAAAACACAAAAAATCATATAATTCTTCAGATATTCAGAATGAAATATTGAGAATTATTTCCCATGATATTTTGCGTAAAATTATTAAAATAATAAAAAAAAGAGGAGAATATTCTCTCATTGTTGATGAAACCAATGATGTACAGGGAAAAGAACAAGTTTCTATATCGATCAGATCTGTAGATGAAGATACTCTTGAAATTGATGAGTTTTTTCTTGGTCTCTATGACACTCACTCTATGACTGGGGAATCATTGTATAATATTATAAAAGACATGCTTATTCGTTTTGATTTAAGTATGGATCTCTTGCGAGGACAATGCTATGACGGAGGATCAAATATGACCGGAATAAAAAACGGTGTCAAATCAAGAGTGTTGGCAGATCAACCAATGGCTTTATTTATTCATTGTTCAGCTCATTCTCTAAATTTGGCTGTGCAGGATTCTTCAAAAAGAATTCCTTTAATACGTGATTGCCTTCAATGGGTAAACGACATAGGAGTTATTGTCAAAGAATCACCAAAACGATCACATAATTTTCATGAGATTGCTAAGGCTCATGAAATAGAGAAAACTGGCCCTCGGCCATTATGCCCAACCCGTTGGACCATCAGACATACTTCATTGTCAGGGGTTATCAATACTTACCCTGCTGTTTTGGACTTTCTATTTTCATTAGCATCTTGTAATGATGATATAGGGTCCAAAGCCAGGGGACTTTATGATCAATTATCAAAGGGTTCTATATACTTTGGAATTAGACTTAGTTATCTAATGTTTTCTTTAACTGATCAATTGAGCAATGTTCTTCAAAGTGAAACGCAAACTGTAGCTGGGGCAAAGGAAGCTGTTGAGTTAGTTTTAGAATCTTTAAAAAAAAAACGCTCAGAACAATTTTTTAATGAAATGTGGAAGGATGTAAAAGAAAAAAATAAAAGAAATGAATCTTGAGGAGCCCTCGTTACCGAGAAAGCGAGAGATTCCTAAAAAATTTCTATATAAACCTAACGAGTCTGAACACAAGTTCACGTCAATAGAAGAATATTTTAGAAAAACTTTCTATGAAGTTATTGATGGGATAATCAACGAGATTGAATTAAGATTCTCCCAACCGGGGTTTTTAAAATATCTACAAATCGAAAAAATTGTTATTTTAGAAACCCGTTTTTGGGACCAATCTGTTATAGATATTTTAAAAGAATATGAGTTTGTAGAAGAAAAGGTCAAAAGAGAATTTGATTTCTTTAGGGAATTAATTCCTCAAGCTAAATGCTTGAATGATTTTGTAATAAAATACAAAAATCTTAATCAAGAATCAAAAAAATTATTTCCTAACCTGAGAAATATTCTAAAACTACTTTTAGTGATCCCGGCCACATCAGCAACCGCTGAGCGCTCATTTTCTATGTTAAGAAGAATAAAAACATATCTTCGCTCAACAATGACGCAAGAACGATTAAATCATGTATGCATAATAAATACATATCCAGAAATCGTAGATGAAATAGATATCCAAAATATCATGGCTACATTTATAAATAGTAATGACTTTAGAATTCAACATTTTGGCAAAATTAAAAAATAATTTCCATGATTTATAAATAATATTATTATTGATATATATATATATTTATATAAATAAAAATTGTATTCAAGCAAATGTTTCTTTTTAATTATTATTACTCTTATTAAACCTTTTTTTTTATATTCTTTCCCTTTCAATCACATCACTTTTTTTTTTTTTTTTTAACATTCACACTTTTTTCTCATTCACACTCACATGCACCCACACATTCATACAGTCTTTTCGGCTTAGGCCATTTAAGACTTTGACGATAACAGTTATGAATATATATTATTTGGGGTCCAGGCATTCTTATTTAAGCCATTTGGTATCCAAATGCCTTAAATAAAATCATCGGACTGCCTGGGGTCCGAACCCGCGACGTTCGGTATACGAGGTTAGCACTCTAACCCCTACACCAAGCCCCGAGGGCAATCATATCATCTCCATATAGGAAGAGGTTGCCCCCCCCTGATTCAAATTCGTTCCGGCGCCCCTGAACACTTGTATGTGGATATTACTTCCTCTTACCTATAGGCCTATATGTGATAACAGTTATATAGAGAGAAAGTATTGCTATCATGTCAAAAACGCGATGACGCGATTTTGATGGATATACACGTTTTGAGGTCCCCTGAATCCAAAAAAGTGGTCTTATATTTAAGTTAGGCACTCCCATGGAACGTGACACGAAGCTTTTTATCAAAAACATGGTCTGTTTGTAACGATTTTAAGCATGAAGGAGAAATTAGCTGCGAGATTGAAATTTTATATTTAATTTAGGCACCCTCCCGGACACACACACACACAAACACTTTCTCACACGTTCACAAGTGGCCCTTGGTCGTTTCCGCCTATCTCCACCCATGGGCGAAACTAGAGGGTGCCGGTCCCCCCAGAAGAAATTGAGAATATATGGGGCTTTCCAGGCCCCCCGGAGGATAGCTAGTCCCATCGCCCCCCTCCCCCCCAGCGAGAATGCCTGGACCCATGCCCCCCTCTGCCAAATTCTCTAGTTACGCCCAAATCTCCACCCATACCCGGACAGTTAAAATATACTTTTGAACAAAATTTGCCAAAAAGTAACTAAAGTAATTTTTTAGTTTTTTTCAAAATTGGCTATATAAACGATTTTGATTAAAATTTAAAAATCTACTATTTTTTAGATGCTCTTTAAAAAGTATATCAGTAAAATTTTTCGTGAAAATTGTTTGAAGTACACTTTACTGATGTATTTCAGATATTTCAAATTCAATTTCTTGCTCTTCTTTCCATAGAGCCAATGATAAATCCCCATATGGGGATTTGCTTGTTAATTTCGATTCAAAAGGGGGTCCCTTTAGATTAAAAAAAATTTTTCCAAATCTTATGAAATTTTGTATTTATTTAAAATTCTCTATAATATAATATGAGATTAAAATTTTGAAAAATAACCACCAAGCATTCCAAAATTTAAAACGCAAATTTGATATGCAAGGTGCCACCCACAATTTTATAAGTTTATTTCTTCTCCATATCAAAGTGTGAAAACTTGCTCTGATCGTCTCACCTCCACAGACCTGACTCAATTCATTACCATCAATTCCTCCCCCCCCCCCCCTTACAATCCTCTTAACCAAGGGCCAAATCCATCACCTCCCCCCCCCCCTCTTTCCCTCTCTCATTGATAAATTGTTTGGCCATTAGCTTTATATTTCAGGATAATTAATTTAATGCGAAATTGATCTCCCCCCCCTGCTATCACAACTCTCTCTCTGATTAATTCAATATGGATAGAGAGATTTATCAAAATATTAAAATGTATTTTATCATGTTAACATTTTTTTTTTTATAAATTTTTATATTTTTTTTTTATTGAAATTTTTAATTAAAATAATTAATTATTAGTATTAAATGTATAATAAATATCAATCTGTATGATTGAGGAAGTGCCTCCTAATGTTCATTCATTTTAGCATTAATTTTGAAAAATTTGGGGTAGTTTTAGCGATTCCTGGGGACTATATGGGTTGCCTTGATTCCTAAATGGCATTAGTTTTCCCCCATCAGCTCTAGTTTTAGATATATAGAAAAAATTTGCCTCAATATCAATAGAAAATGTGAATTTTCATATTTTTTTAAGGCGTTACTCTTTAAAAAAAAATTGAAATGCATAAAAATATAAGGTTTCAGCCCAATCCGAGGTGGTTTAGTGGTGCAAAACGGGCCTTCAAGTTTAGAAAAATCGAATTTTCAGTTTTTACTTTCTCTTACCTATGTATATATGTAATATATATAAAGAGAGAAAGTATTGGATTCATGTCAAAAATTGGATGTCGAGATTTTGATGGATCTTCACGTTTTGAGGTCCCCTGAATCCAAAAAAGTGGTTTTCGCGACATGGTCTGTCTGTGTGTGGGTGGGTGGGTGGGTGTGTGGGTGGGTGTGTCTGTCTGTGTTCAATTTTAAGCATGAAGGAATTGAGCTACGAGGTCGAAATTTTATATTTAAGTTAAACACTCCCTCTGATCGGAAAAATAAGCTTTTAATCAAAATCGGCCAAAGAGTACTAGTACTTTACTGATGTACTTTTTCAGTTTTTTCGATTTTCTCAAAATTTGCTCCAACGATTTTTTTTTTAAATTCAAAAATCAATTATTTTTTAGATGCTCTTTCAAATGTATATCCTCATTTTGCCATTGAAATCTTTTGAAGACCACTTTACTCTTGAACTCCATAGGAAAGATAGGAGAAATGGTTGCCATGGTAACAAAATATAAATATTTTGCCATACTTATAAATTTTACATCTGAATTCATATGTTCCGTATTGTCGGGAACTAAATATATGTCGACACAAAAAATCTGGTGTGACAAGCAGAGAACACAACTTTCGATTACCGAAGGTAAGAGAAAGTTGTGTGCTGTGCTTGTCACACCAGATTTTTTTATTGCTATTGAACTCTTTGTTATGATAACGCATCTCTTATACATATGAATTATTGAATGAAAAAAAAAAAAAAAGATAACTGACTATAAGTCATTTCTTTATATCTCTCCAGATGCGATTCAATAAAGTTAACATATAAAATATAAATTGAATTATGCGAATTGTTTGTCACATACTCAGTTTTTAGGGGCGGGGGGGAGGGGGTTCGTTTTCTATCTAGGCTATATATAAACTTTCCTCTCAACTTTGATTCGTTTTTATTTTTTTGTTGGATTTATGATTGTATATTTTAATTATTTTTAAAAGCCTCTAGTCCAGCGTTTTCCAAACTGTGAGGCGCGCCTCCCTAGGGAGGCGCGCACTAGTCTAAGGGGAGGCGGGAATATTGGCCACCAAGACCAATTTTCCAAATGATTGCTAGTTTTAATATAAATAAAATAATAAAATTTAGAAGATTCTGGGACGGAGGTTTTCCTTAATTAAATATGAATAAATAAAAAAAAAATATTTTTATATAAATTTATATTTTTTAGTATTAAAAATATTTGTTTTTGTATTATTTTATTAAAGGGGTGGGGGCGTCATACGATTAAATATTTTTAAGGGAGGCGTTGCAACATAAAGTTTGGAAACCACTGGCCTAAAGTAAGACTCATTCTGGAAAATTATACTAGGTGTAAAACCCAAAGGCGGATCCAGGGAAGTTTCTCAGGGTTTTAATTTTTTTCTGACTAGACGCGAAGCTCGCCCAAGGCGGTAGCATTGTTAATTATTTAAGATTGGATTAGTGGTTGAAAAAATGAAAAAGATGTTTTTTAAATTTATTTTAGCTAAATTGAAGCCAAATAAATAGAAAACATTCAAAAAATAGCGTTGATTATTATTTTGATTAGGGGGTGGGAGGATGAATGGTTGATTATTTAAGAAAGGCCTTGGAATATTCCAAATCACTTGTTGACATTCTTTTCCAGTTATAAATAAAGTTAGATTAGAGCAAAAGGTATTTTTTTTTTACTTTTAATAAAAAGGGAATTGTTTTTTTCATCTATTTATTCCTATACAAACAGAGAGAGAGTCGAGATTCTCGTTCAGTCCAGTGTGTGGCCTGCATGCAGGCGCGCTTGATCTCTTTTTTAATTGTGTTTAAAGTGAATCAAAGTGAACAATTAATATAGTGTAACCCACCCTGACCACCCCGTCAGCCAACACACCCTCTTGAGAGTCTTATTAAAGGTAATTATTATGCATTTTATTGTGGAAAAAAAAATGATAGAAACAAATAATTTGACTGCGAAAAACGATTCTTTTGAATATGAAATTAAATATTTTGTATTTCACTAAGGGTAGAGGGTAAATATAAGCTATTGAAAGGGGGGAGGGGGAGTGTAGGTGTCATTGAAAAAAAATTAGTTTTTTATTTTTTATCTTTTTTATTTAACACTCACACTTTTTTCTCATTCACACTCACACTAACATACACATTCACACTGTCTTTTCGACAACTCGGCAATATAAGACTTTATACGATAACCGTTATTAATTAATAATATACACATTGGGGGTCCAGGCATTTCTATTTAGGCTATTTGGGATCCATTTCGGACTGCCAGGGGTCCGAACCCGCGACGTTCGGTATAGAAGGTAGGCACGCTACCAACTACACCAAGCCTGAGGGCATTTTTTAAATCTTTTCTCAAGTCACCATTATTTACCATTATATTCTTTCTATATGGCCTATATTTTTGTTAATCAAATTTCCTTAATATAGTTTTACACAGGGGTGGATTAAGGGTTGAAAATTAAAATAAAATAATTTCAAAATAAAATAAAAATAAAAATAATTATTTATAAATGTATTCAAATTATTTTGAGAGTAATTTCGCGGTGAAGGCTCGCATTTCCTTAAAGGGGGGGAGGTAAGAAGGCATTAACCAGGGGGGTTAATACCCCATCCCCTATAATGCACAAAGATATTAATGTTTTTTAATAATTTTACTAAAAAATAAGTGCATTCCGTTTGAGTTAAAATTTATATTCAATATTTAGCAAATAGCATAATGGGATAGAAACATTTTAATGTCATTCTAAAATTTCTTATTACTGGGGCGGAATTAATTTTTGAGAATTTCGAAACTCTCGTAAACAGATAATAATAACACTGGGTAACTTAGGTAACCATCGAATCCCTTGCAGAATTTTGTAGGGATTTTTTTCATTAGGTAGAAAAGTAAGATATGATTAGTCCACTTAGAATTTTATTGGGGTGAGTTACCGCCTTTATACTTTTTGTATATATAAAACTAATCTCATTTCAGATTTGAATTTTTACTTTCTCTTATCTCTATATATATGTTAATATATTTAAAGAGAAAGTATTGGATTCATGTCTCGATATCGAGACTTTGATGGATATACACGTTTTGAGGTCCCCTGAATCCAAAAAAGCGATATTCTGTCTGTGTGTCTGTTTGGGTTCAATTTCAAGCATGAAGCTAGGAGGTGGAAATTTTATATTTAAGTTAGGCACCCCCAGGGCGTGAAAATAAGATTTGAGAAAAATATTTTTCTTCAGGAATGAAAGTTAGAAGAAAACGCAACCAGAATTTTTTCTTTAAAAATATATTTTAACAGCTGACGTTTCACAGCTTTTTTTTTTTTTTAAAACATTCACACTTTTTTCTCATTCACTCTCAACATTCACACACACATTCAGACAGTCTTTTCGGCAACTTAGGCCATTTAAGACTTTAACGAGAACCGTTATTTAATAATATATATTTATTTGGGGTCCAGGCATTCTTATTTAAGCCATTTGGTATCCAAATGGCTTAAATAAAATCATCGGACTGCCTGGGGTCCGAACCCGCGACGTTTGGTATACGAGGTTAGCACGCTAACTTCTACACCAAGCCCCGTGGGCCGACGTTTCTGCTTTGGTCAAAGCCATCCTCGGAGCTGTTAGTGGTCATCCGAGGATGGCTTTGACCAAGGCCAAAACGTAAGCTGTTAAAATATATTTTTAAAGAAAAAATTCTGGTTGCGTTTTCTTCTAACTTTCATTCCTGATACAAATTTCACCAGCCATAAAATACCCTTATACCCGCGTTTTTTAAACTGTGAGGGAGGCACGGACTAGTCTAAGGGGAGGCGCGAATATTAGCCACCAGGACCAATTTTCCAAATGACTACTAGTTTTAATAAAAATAAAAATCAAATATTTTTATATAAATTTATATTTTTTAGCATTAAAAATTTTTGTTTTTCTATTATTTTATAAAATGGGGGGGGGGGGGCGTCATAAGATTAATTATTTTTAAGGGAGGCGTGGTAACATTAAGTTTGGAAACCACTGATCTAGTCTTTATAAATAATATCATTAATGAATTATTATTTTATCTTTTGATGTGACACGGAGATTTTTTTATTTCATTCAATTTGCAATTGTTTAAAAATAGGAGACAAATATATTTTTAGAAGAAATTTGGCTTAATTAATGATTCAGATGATTGTCTCTCTATACAAATAGCATTAAATAATGTATATGATTGGTGCATGAAAAATAACTTAACATAGACAAGAGTTCTATGACCACTTTTTCGAGGAATAAACAAAATATTATTATTAGAGGAATCATAGACCACATTTTTGTATTAAATATTTAAAATACTGTACAACGTTTCAAGTGCTTATTCTGCAGCCGTTATCAAGTA
This sequence comes from Euborellia annulipes, assembly GCA_023213315.1. NCBI lineage: Eukaryota > Metazoa > Arthropoda > Insecta > Dermaptera > Anisolabididae > Euborellia > Euborellia annulipes. Next base: position 91,726 of record JAKCPI010007938.1, read on the forward strand.
CTGTGCACTTTCTCCGACTCAAGTAAACTGACTGTCATGTCCGTTACTTGCCTTTTTTATATACAGCGACGCCAGCGCCATCTGTGGGCATTTTGCGAAGTTAGATTCAAATTTTCCCGCTATTTTCACTCATTTCCATGAAGTTAGTCATAATTCATGGAAATGAATGAAAATAGCGGGAAAATTTGAATCTAACTTCGCAGAAATGCCGACAGATGGCGCCGGCGTAGCTGTATATAAAAAGGCAAGTAACGGACATGACAGTCAGTTTACTTGAGTCGGAGAAAGTGCACAGTACTTGATAACGGCTGCAGAATAAGCACTTGAAACGTTGTACAGTATTTATAATGTAATATGGTACCGAACATTAAAATAAAATATGAAAGTTGAGTATCAAAATAAAACATTAAAATTGAGGAATTAAGAAAGCCACATATCTTCACTAACCGACCTTAGAAAGCGTGTTGATTGGTGTGTTATGTGTAGGTTTTTTAGAGAAAGATGAAAGTCAATCAATGAAAACGTTACAAACTATATTACCATCGTATTGTAAGAAAAAGGTGAAAGTCGCCCAGTGAGAATCGATTCTGATCGACTTGAAAGAGTTTCAACTCGATTATTTTCAATAAAAGATCGATTCTTGCCTAAAGTCAGAGTCGACTTTTCCATCCCTATTTTATGAATTGTAGCAACTAATTTTGTATTATTTTTCGGGACATTTTCTTGTATATTTATTATAAATATAATAATTCACTATCGAATTTTAATTCTTGAATTAATGGATTTAGAAGAGCGAAAAAAATAATACATGGGGTGGAGTTTGGCTTGAAAAGAAAAAGAAATGAATAACGAACCCTCGCAACATAAAACAATTCGTTTGTTTTAATCTTACCCTCGAGGCTATTAAATAAAAATTATATTCTTACGGAATAAATACTAAGAAAAAAAAAAAGAATAGTAGAGTACTTATACATTTGGAACACGAATAAAAAAAATTTATTTAATTCCTTATGGCTTGAAAAAAAAAAAGTGAACATATTGAATTCCCATTAGATTGCCAAGTCATTCGTTATTTAATAAAATATTCATGAGTCGATTAATCGAACACTAAAAGAACGAGAAGGGAAATGAATCCAGGTAATCACGTGATATGTCTATTATTAATAATAGAGTAATACGAAAAACAGAAAATGACGTCCATATATCTATTAGAGCTAATTATTTTCCGAATTCTAATCGAATAATAAAAGGGCGAAGAAACAAAAAAAAAAAAGAAAGTTTTTCGACATCTGCGGGCATATAGATTTCAAACGATGTGTATGTATATGATTATTAACGATACAGTGATTCAAGCACATTTACAATTATAATATCCAATTGTTTTTTACTATTCAGTTAGAATTCAAAGAAGAAACAAAAAAAATCTGGTGTGACTGGCGCACAGCACAGCATTTTTTACAAAAATAGCAATTTGGGGTCTTATAGGGACCGAATTTCAAAAAACCCCGAAATTACTTTTTAAGAGTTTCTTTTAGGGAAGATTTTAGCGCCTATTGATATCTCATTTCTGTAAAACCCCGGTGCTTGGAGTCTTTGGGCTTCACTTGTAAATAAAAAAATCAGGTGTGGCAAGCACAGAACACAACTCTATATATATTATAAGAGCAAAAATTTACCAAAAAATGGCGATTAAAATTGGAATTTCAAAAAATCGCTTCTTAAATGATTCTTACGCATTAAACTTAATTTACATGCCAAATTTCAGCTTTATATGTCTTCTAGTTTATGCCCTGCGTTGATCATCATTTAGTCTTTATAAGCTAATTTATAGAGAAGATTTATGTAAGATCCCGAATATTTTCAAAAATATAATAAAAACTCTTGGTACAAAGGGTCGCGGGTTCCAATCCAATTAAAATAGATTTTTGTCGTATGAGACGGGATGCGAACACTTGACCTTTGGTATTAGAAGCTAATGCTGACCCACAGGTCAAGGGTTGGACCCCGAGTTACATTCTATAACAGTGCAAAATTTCATTTCAAGATTTCTATGGCAACACAGTCCGACAGATGTACAGACAGACAGACGGAAATTTGAAAATTTCAAAGTTTTTTTTTATTCAAAATTAAATTAAATTTCTTCTACGCCTGCTGATATTGGTGTCGAATATCAAAAGCCTAATAGATTTATAAGATAGATGATCAGTTTGTCTTTTAGATCAGGAAGGCGTATCTAATGAACTCGAGAAGAAAGGAGAAGATCTTGATGATGTAGGCAGTGGGGAGGGGGGGAAGAGGGGGGAAGGGAGGAAATGGGGGAAATTCAGAGCGGAATATTTACTCCCCTTGGGAATATAAACAGAACAACTTCTCTTAGAACTTAGTTCAGAATAACATTGTCCCGAAGTTTATATATAAGAGGCCACCTTTGTTGTTATACTAAATTACAAATATAAAAATTGAATGAAAAAGAAAATAAAAAAAATGACATGAAAAAGAAACGACTCACAAGTCAGTTTCTTTCAATAAACAAAACAAAAATTATCAATATATTCAGCTACAAAAAAAAACTTGCTCAATTGTAATAATAACCGATAAGTAAGCCTTAACTCATTTATTCAAATATGCGACCTGTAGGCCTACTTATTATTATTTATATTATCAAGACCTGAATTTCTGAATCATAAACTCAGAAAATTTGACATATGAATAGAAAATGTGAAAGCGTAAAAAAATTTTTTAAGGTTATGTTTTTATTATGAAATAAATGTCGTAAATATTAAGAACTTAGTTATCAAAGTGAGTTTTTTACATGCGTCGAGTTTAATCTAAAAATTCATTTTAATTTCTAATCAATATTGAACTTGCACACAGAGGGGTACCGAGGCAGTTGGAGGCCTGGGGCTGCACTAGAAGAGGGTGCCATATATTGAATTTTTTTTTTTTTGGGGGGGTGGGGTAAAAATTTTCCCTGATCTCAAAAATTTTTTACCTTTTTTAGAGACATAAAATTTTTTATTTTTGCCGCCCGCGGAACGAAAATTTGCCGCCGCCCGCGGAACATTTTTTTTTCGCGGAACCTAAATTTTTTACACGCCCCTGGATCCGGCCCTGCCGCAAGGGCCCGGGGCCTCTCAAAGGGATTATATGGGGCCTATGTCGGCTCGGGGCCTGGGGCGGCGCCCCCCCCCCTCGGTACGCCACTGCTTGCACATAATTTTTTACTGTTTTTATCCACTTTTTACGTTTTGTTATGCGGCTCCATACATGCCCTCTGAGAATTTATAAAATTTCACTTTCACATCCATTCCACGTTTCTGACGTGATGTATTATTACAGCTACGAATACAGCAATTTTTTCTTGAAGTCGACATAATTCAAATAATCTCAATATATTTTATTAAAAAATTCATTTATTCAAAAATAAATCACGTGTTTGGAGCGACTTTTGAGAAAATCGAAAAAAACTGAAAAACTACATCAGTAAAGTACTAGTACTTTTTGCCCGGTTTTGTTCAAAAGCTTATTTTCACGCTCCGGGGAGGAGCCTAACTTAAATATAAAATTTCAATCTCCTAGCTCAATTCCTTCATGCTTAAAATTGAACACCCACAGACCATGTCGCGAAAACCACTTTTTTTGATTCAGGGCACCTCAAAACGTGAAGATCCATCAAAATCTCGACATCGAATTTTTGACATGAATCCAATACTTTCTCTCTCTATATATATAAGAGGTAAGAGAAAGTAACAATATAAATTAGTACCATACACAACAAGAAATATATTCAATTTCTTAAATTTTTTACTTGTTAGTCTACTTAATTAAAAATTGTTTTAAATTTCCATGTTATTAATTTTGAATTATTTTTTTTTAGATGCTTGCTTTCATGTTCGACTCCGAGAGCATCTCCTTTCCAAATCATAAACTTACTTATGTTGATATCTGAAAGAAGATCTGCATCAACCTGGAAACACTCCATTGTCAGGTAAGAAATCTTCTCAACTTGCTTAATCATTTTTTTTTATTTCTAATGTATTTAAACGCTTTCTCTTGTGAGGCCCTTTAATCATACTCTTCCTCCTTTTCATCTACCATGATTGAACTACCAACTATAAGCCCTACGTAGGCCTATCTATTTAGTTTTCTTTCATCATCGAATGATGATAATTTTATTTTAAATAGTTTCAAAAATATTGTAATGATGTAACTAGATGAGAAATTAAAATAACGTTCCTATATGAAATTGTATAGTTATATTAAATTTTACATGTACTATTGGCTCTGCACTCACTTAACCCTTCAATGGATATTAACTATGAACTAATCTAGGAGTGAAAAATATTTTTTAAATTTAAATTAGAAAATTCCTTCAGATTCTTAAGTAAAATGACCTCCTGAATCCAAATATGACCTTCGTTTTCCCCCAGCACGTACCGTTTTCGGGGGTAGCCACCTACTTATTTCCACCCCTTTTCGTTAATTATAGGGCCACGAAAAAAATTTGGAGGGATGAAAAGCAATATTTTAGCCTTAACATTTCTTCAGAAGGTCTAGAGAAGTGAAAAGTTAAAAAACATTAATATTTGGATCCAAGGGGGGGGGATGTGGGGGAGGATTTTGTCCCTTAAAATGCAAAAAATTCATAAAAAATGATCGATTTTTTTTTTATTTTTTCACAATTTTTTCACCGATTTTCTACATATTCCAGCTGACAGACCCACCACACCCTTCCTTAAACATCCCTCAACTAAAAAAAAAATATATAGGGCAAAGCGGGTGGGGTGTGAGCGATTCCGAAGCCCTTGCAAGAAGATGGAAGATTCACAGGTCAGTTGGTCAAATTGGCAAATATGCGGCTAACTTCCATTTTTTTAGGCCGGTCTTTACAAATTTAAAATTAAATATTCGGATTCTTCTATGTCCTTCAATATAGCCATAATTTATCTAAAAGAGTAGAAATTATTTTTTGTCAATAATTGAAAAAAATTCTTCTTGCAAGGGCTTCAGAATCGCTCACACCCCACCCGCTTTATCCTATATATTTTTTTTTAGTTGAGGGATGTTTAAGGAAGGGTGAGGTGGGTCTGTCCGCTGGAATATGTAGAAAATCAGAGAAAAAATTGCGAAAAAATCAGAAAAAATCGATCATTTTTAATGATTTTTTTGCATTTTAAGGGACAAAATCCTCCCCCACATCCCCCCCTTGGATCCAAATATTAATGTTTTATAACTTTTCACTTTTCTAGACCTTCTGAAGAAATGTTAAGGCTAAAATATTCCTTTTCATCCCTCCAAATTTTTTTCGTGGCCCTATAATTAACAAAAAGGGGTGGAAATAAGTAGGGGGCTACCCCCCGAAAACGGTACGTGCTGGGAGAAAACGAAGGTCATATTTGGATTCAGGAGGTCATTTTACTTAAGAATCTGAAGGAATTTTCTCGGGGCTTTTTTTCTTGTAGCACAGTGTAATCAAATACAATTTTAATAAAAAAAAATTGAAAATTAGCTATTTAAATAAATTCACTCATATAAATTACAAGGGCAGATTCAGAGGATTTTTCGAGGAGAGTGGGGGGGGGGGGATAATCTGGGGTGACTGGTCGCACAACACTCAACTTAAAGTTGCATTCTGTACTTCTTTACCAAAAATATATATATTAATCAAATTTTTAAGTATTAATTTTTAAAATTTTATATTAAAAATAACATCTAATTTCCAAAAAAAAATATTTTTCCCAAATCTCGGGGTATGGGGTAATTTCCCCCTTTAGCTTGTATCCGCCCTTGATATATTAGGATACATTTAGGGATGAAAAATTATTTATAACTAAAAAAAGTGTACTAGGAACCAGCAGTGATTTTTTTTTCATACATCATATTTGATTAAACAAACAGCAAATTTTTAATTATTCACAGACTTAATTTAATTGAATTCAAATAATTTGTTATAGGAATAAAATTATCTCTCTTTCGTTTCTCTTCTCGGCCGCAAGTTAGCGCCACTGTCTTTCAAGTCGACTCCAATTTGTCATGACAAGTCAAATATTAATACTGAACTAATTATTTTCGTTTTAAATATTATTTTTGCATCAATCAATGAAATTTTATTTGTAAAATTATCCGGAAAAAATTATCATCTAATGGATTAATAAGAATCTGAAAACCAAATTAAATATTTAATGATATTTACATTTTTCTTATTGACATCTTTAAAGGTTATAATTATCTAATTAAAAGTAAGTAAAATTTATTATTTTCTTATTAATTCTTTATTTAAATCAAATCAAATCAATAGATTTATTAATCTTTATAATTATATTGAAACGATTTGGTTCTAAAAAATTAATTTTCTCTTCTCAATTTCTTTATAGGTCATGAGCAATTTGACTTTTAAAAATCATGATAAATTTCAATTTTATTGCTTTGAATGAATCCAATTTCATTTGAGATGATTATTTATTAAACCAAAAACTCAGGTTAGTACACTATTTTACCTATTCCTTTTAAGTTCAGAATATTTTGTGTGTTGATCAAATAATCAAGACATATCAACCAAAATTTTTTTAATTTTAAATAAATGAATGTTAACTTTATTTAATATATTACTCGTATAAAATACTGCTTTGAAACCAAGTTAAAAATCTCACCATCTCATGCTTTAATATAGAAATTTTGACTGTCAAATCTCATTTGGTTGACTTCAATATCTTGCTAATAACTCTTTGCTTTAAAATAATTTGATAAATATATTCTACCTTTTCAATATTTAGATTAACAATCAAAATCCTATATATCCATGGTGTTCATTTATATAAATATATAAACCTTTATATTATATATATATATATATATATATATATATATATGATGCAGTTGATCAAGATTATGTTCCTGTCTTTAATGAAAAGAGCCAATATTATGCTTTTGGTTTAATTATTTACCAAAACACATCAGATTTGATTGATATATATATGTATTTTTTGTGACATCTAACTACTTAGATTAGTGATAATGGAATATACTAAAGATCTCAAAATATGGCTAGTCAATTAAAAGCTTCATTATTCAAGCCTCAGGAATAAAGTATGTTATTTTTTAATACTATATAAAATTAGAAAAAAATTATATTATAATTCTAATACTTAAGATTTTCTCTCATTTTCAGATTCTTGTCTATTTGGACTCTAATATCAGAAGAGATTGCCTGAATGAGTCCCATTCGCTAATTGTTCCCTGGAATACTATCTGAGAGAAATGGCCTTTGATCATCGTATGCATTTGCTATCTCTGGTCGCCGAGAAAAGAGGAAGGAATATAAGAAAAGGAATCGAAAGCCTACTCAACTCAGTGACTACTTCATCAATAAGTAAGGAAACAACTCAAGATAAATTAGAAAAGAAAACCAGCAAGTTCTTACTTATATCCATTTAATTGACTTGATAGATAGTTCAAGCCCTATTCATTATTACACTATTTTTTAATAAATATTAGAGTGAGGTGAATAGCTAGTAGATCTTCTAGTAAGGAAGAAAGAAAAGGGCGATTGCAGCTAAGTTTATTTAGTTTTTTAATCACTTCAAGCCATGTTTTGGTCAGTTTTCGACCATCCTCAGGACTGAAGTGTGTCAACAAAATTCCTCAAAATGTCGAATGGCACTTGTGCAATTTTGTTGACACGCTCAGCCCTGAGGAAGGTCGTATATCTGGCCTAAACGTCGTCTTGAATTGATTAATTAACGAAATAAACTTAGCTGCAATTGCGTCTTTTGTTAGAAAATTTTTCTGAGTGAGGTCTTTTTTTTAATAAGGACTAGTTAATATTATTTTGACACTTATTTTTTTACAACCAAAGGCATTAGCTTACAAAATCGTATCCATGGTGTTCATTTATATATAAATATATAAGCCTATATATATATATATGATGCAGTTGATCAAGATTATGTTCCTGTCTTTAATGAAAAGAGCCAATATTATGCTTTTGGTTTAATTAATTCCCAAAACTCATCAGATTTGTCTGTATTTTTTGTGACATTAGTGATAATGGAATATACTAAAGATCTCAAAATATGGCTAGTCATTTAAAAGCTTCATTATTCAAGCCTCAGGGAAAAAGTATGTTGTTTTTTAATACTGTATAATAATAGAAAAAGTAGCTCAGGGACTCACATCTTGTGGGTACGTAGATGGCAACCACGAGCTGCCCGAGCTGGGACAGGCAGTCCTTTTCTTTATATGTCTGGGGATAGAAGAATATAATAATAGAAAAAAATTATATTATAATTCTAATATTTAGATTTTCTGTCATTTTCAGATTCTTGTCTACTTGGACTCTGATATCTGAAGAGATGCCTCAATGAGTCCAACCCCCTGGAAAACCATTTTCGAGAGAAATGAACAACGTTGATCATCGTATGCATTTGCTATCTCTGATCTTGGTCGTCGGGAAAAGAGGAAGGAATATAAGAAAATCAATCGAAAGTCAACTCAACTCAGTGACTATTTCAAAAAGTAAGGAAACAACTCAAGATAAAAAACCAGCAAGTTCATACTTACATCCATTTAATTGATTTGATAGATAGTTCAAGCCCTATTCATTATCACACTATTTTTTTACTATCATTAGAACAATAATTAAATAATTCAATTGTTTCAAAAAAGGAGGTATTTTAAGGACAAAGAAACCTTGATGAAATTGGCTTTTATTAAAGCACAAAAACGAATTCTTCTTATTTCACATTTTGTGATTTTTATTCAACAAGGTTTCTTTGTCCTTAAAATACCTCCTTTTTTGAAACAATTGAATTATAATAATCAGGACTACGCCATTTTTCAATTATATTTAAATATTAGAGTGAGGTGGATAGCTGAGTAGATCTTGTAGTAAGGAAGAAAGAAAAGAGCGATTGCAGCTAAGTTTATTTAGTTTATTATTCACTTCAAGTCGACGTTTCTGTCAGATATTCGCCCATCCTCAGGGCTGAAGTGTGTCAACAAAATTCCTCAAAATGTCGAATGGAATTTTGTTGAGACACTTCAGCCCTGAGAATGGTCGAATATCTGACCGAAACGTCGGCTTGAAGTGAATAATAAACAAAATAAACTAGGCTGCAATCGCTCTTTTCTTTCTTCCTTACTACAATAATTCAAGTCTTTTGATAGAAAATTTTTCTGAGTGAGGTCTTTTTTTAATAAGGACTAGTTAGTATTATTTTGACATTTATTTTTTTGCAACCAAAGGCACCTTTATTTAATTTTTATTAAGGACAGTTAGTAGCCTTAAGATGTTAGAAATATTTGTTAAATTTAAATAAGTGGACGGAATTTTGCTAGAATTTTTTCCAATTTTATAACTTGATTTTTTAATTTAGTCATCTTAAAATAAAAGTTAGAAAATTAGTATTTTTATCTATATGATTGAAATTTATTTTGAATTCAGTATGTTACAAAAGATTATAAGTTTATTATTATAATTATATATAATAATTATTATAATTATTAATATAATTATTAATTATTAATTTGACTAAAATGGCATTTATTAACTTCTTTTTTTTTTTAATGTTATGTCAAATGGAAAGAAAAGTCATTCTGCCTTATTCTTCCAGAAAATATAATTTTAAATTCTATTCAATTTTCGACTTTTGTTCAAAAAATAATATAAATTAGTACCATAAACCCCAAGTAACAAATTTAATTTCTTAAATTTTTTACTTGGCCCACTTTATTAAAAGTACAATTAAAATTTTCATGTTATTAATTTTGAATTATATTCTTTTTTAGATGATTAATTTCACGTTCGACTCCGAGAGCATCTTATCAAATTATAGACTTACTTATGCTGATATCTGAAAGAAGATCTGCTACAACCTGGAAGCACTTCAATGCCAGGTAAGAAATGTTCTTGCCTAATCAATTTTTACTTTCTCTTACCCTATATATGAAATAAGTAAAAAAAACTTGGCTGCAAATTAATGTCCTCTTGCCATTTTAAGATATTTTGTATCTGATATGCTATGAAATATCAAACAAACAAAACTTTGCAGTGAAATTTTTTTTTTTAATTTTATATTAATTCCTTTCTGATACTAAATGATTTGAGGACATGTGAAAAGCATCACCATTTCAAGCCCTATTACACCCAAATCTCGGCTGATAATTTAAAAATTTGCTTTGATTGAAGAAAGATTCTTGAATGATTTCGGAGATGTTTTAAATCTCTTTTTAGTAAGCCCAGAATTCGTTCAGCTGCCCAATTTCAAAACATAGCAAAGGATGAATTTTTAAAAATCGATTTTTTAGTATTTCTAATTCCAATCGAGTCTTGTGAACATAATTTAATCCAAATTTCTCAAAAATTTTGATTTTTTCTTATATATATCAATTTCGATAAACCTAGTAAGTGCATTTTTTTACTAATTTGACAATTTTAAAACAAATTAAGGCTCATATTCTGTGGTTTGAAATTTGACATCCAAATTAGTTAAGTAGTTCAATTTTTAATTTTTTTTGTTTTTATTCCTTTGAATTGAAATTTTAAACTTTTTTTCTTATTTTCAGATAATTACCTGCCCGAGAAAGCTCTCTGAAAAGATCACCTGATTATTATTTATTTAATAGTGGGCTGACAGCTATTAATCTTGAAGAGATCATAAAAAGCCAGTGAAAATCTAGTGACCAAATTCGATTTTGAAGACCTGACAAGATTCAACAGCAGTGACGAACGTTTGTTCATTTATCTGAAAAAGGTATGGTAAAGTACTAGTACTCTTTGGCCTAAAAGCTTATTTTCACCCCTCACGGGGGTGCCTAACTTGCATATAAAATTCAAACCTCGTAGCTTAATTCCTTCATGCTTAAAATTGAACACACACACAGACAGACCATGTCGCGAAAACCACTTTTTTGGATTCAGGGGACCTCAAAACGTGTAGATCCATCAAAATCTCGACATCGAATTTTTGACATGAAACCAATACTTTCTCTCTCTATATATAAGAGGTAAGAGAAAGTTAAAAATTGCATATATATTAATATATTTCATTTTTTTTTTAATTTTTTATGCGACGCACTTTTTCAAACAAAAATATAGATATTGGCTATTGTATATGTACAGTATATAGATTTGAAAAATTTCGGGGGGGGGGGGGGGGAGGCTCGGAGGATATTGCATTATGAAGCTCTCAATAAGCTTATAAATTGGCCTGAAATAGATCCTGCCGAGAGGAAGATTATACTGTGCGGCAAGAAAAAAAGCCCCGAGATAATTCCTTCAGATTCTTAAGTAAAATTACCTCCTGAATCCAAATATGACCTCCGTTTTCCCTCACCACGTACCGTTTTCGGGGGGGAGCCTATATATTTTTTTTTAGATAAGGGATGTTTAAGGAAGGGTGTCCGCTGGAATATGTAGAAAATCAGTGAAAAAATCGATCATTTTTAATTATTTATTTGCATTTTAAGGGACAAAATCCTCCCCCACGTCCCCCCTTGGAACCAAATGTTAATGTTTTTTAACTTTTCACTTCTCTAGACCTTCTGAAGAAATGTTAAGGCTAAAATATTCCTTTTCATCCCTCATAATTTGATTCATGGCCCTATAATTAACGAAAAGGGGTGGAAATAAGTAGGGGGCTCCCCCCCGAAAACGGTACGTGCTGGGGGAAAACGGAGGTCATTTTACTTAAGAATCTGAAGGAATTATCTCGGGGGAAAAAAGTTTCATTTTGCCGTACAGTGTTATTAATATGAAATGATTTATGCTAACTTATTTTGAAATATTTTCTTTATTAATTGAAAACAACTCAAAACCCATTAGACTCTAATTATATGGAATCTAAATTTTTTCAGATCGCTTTGAGAATCTAAGGCTTCTTAAAAGAGGAATAGAATGCCAGAAAGCAGCCGGACACACCTAGCCATCAATTCATCAATTGCTAGCCCATGCCAAGGAAAGTGAAAAAGGTAATATTGATATATCACTACTATCCAAAATCTTTTGATTTGTTGTTAATTTAAAAAATCGCCAAGAATTATTATTAACAAGATTAAGAAAAAGTTGCAACTACAGTATACCGATCGTTTTCGAACAAAACGTTTTTGCCTAAAAACTGTTTTTTCAATGCTTTTCTATGGGTCCGAAGAGACAAAAAACACAATTGGACATGATTCGACATCATCGGACAAAACGTTTTGCTTTTGAACTGCCTACTGGAAGCAAAATATTTATTTTTTTTTTATAATTTTTAAAAACACTCACACTTTTTCCACATACACACAAGCTTCTCGGCAACCCAGGCCATATAAGACTAAACGACACTCATTATTTGTTAATTTACATATTGGGGGTCCAGGCATTCTTATTTAACAAGAGATGTGAGTGTTTTTATTGGTGAGGCCAAACATCCCATGCCCCCGGGAATCGAACCCAGGATCTCCGCCTTTCCTTTCTTATTTAAGCCATTTGGTATCCAAATGGCTCTGGAAGCAAAAATCTCGATAGCAAAATATTTTGTTCGAAAACTTTTTTGCTCGATTGGTGTGCGTTCAGCCTTAGAAATAAAAAAAAATAATATAAATAAATAAAATTTATTTATTATATATATATATATATATATAGTCATAAAATAATATATAATATTTAAAACATGTTGCGAATGAATAATTAATGCCCATATGAACTAAAAAGATTCATTTAAAAAATATACTTTACATAGGATAATTATTTTGACAGATAATATTTATTTGTTTTCCAGATGAAATTATTGAAGGACTTGGCATTGGAGCTCAGAGAGAAATATCCATCATAAGAACAAATGAAACGAAAATAAAACCTACGATCTCATTTTAAGAAGAATCTTTGGAGGCCATAAAAATCGTCGAGAGCATCGCAGGAATTAAAATCAAGGTAAGCGCCAACATTTCTAGAGTATTTATTCCTAAATAAGTTTATATTTAAAGTCAAATAAATTTTTATTCCCTTAGAATTTATTTACATATAGATAGTAATTTATTTTTCTCATTGTTATAATTTTCTTTTACTGATATAAATTTCAAAGAAACCTAGGCCAATGTAATAAAAATTAGTTTTGTACTTTTATTAAATCTTGATATCCTAATTAGATTGATTACAATTAATTTTTATTTATTTTTTTTTATTAGAGGTTTCCAAATAATTAAATAATATTTATTTTTTCATTTATTTTCAGATACGTTTTCAACATGCAAGATGAATCCGTTAATTATTTTGATGTTAAGATGTGATTTAGAAGCCTATCAGAATCTCAAATTCAATGCCTGGAGGGAAAAATAAAAATGCCTTGTGAGTATTTTTATAATTTCTTTTTATTAAAATTAAATGCACGAATTAATTATATAATACAAAGTAATATTTTTTATTTTATTCAAGAGATAGATTTAATACAAAAAAAAATACATTTTTAATACAAATTTTTTTTATTTCAGAAAAAGATATGAAATAAAAAAATAATAATAATTCATAAAATTATTATAATTTCCCCCCCGAGGATGTCACCTTGTCGTGGTGGGGGGCTTAGGGTGTAAGCCTGACCAAGAACATCCAAGTCTCATTGCCTTGGTTCATCCAAGGGAATTTAAACCAGAATAAGTGCTAAAGACTTTATATATTTATTAAATATGTAAATATATTTAATAAATATATTCTCTTTAGCGCCCCTGGCGCGCAGAGAGCCGGCAACCCGCTTCGTTGCCTCTCTCCATGCCTGAATGCAGGCATGGAGGGGGCAGGCGGCCGCCGCCGTCGCCTCTTGTCGACTCGAGCTCTCTGCGCATGCGCCAGGGGCCAGAGAGTGGGGACTGGAGGCTATATAAGTCATTGCGCGCTTGGGTAGGTGGTCGGGGATGGAGGTGGACAGCAAACTGATCACATCGTCTCGCCTCATACAAGACTCTTAATTAGTATATTAATAAATGACTTATATTAAAGTATTATTTATTCTCCATTCCCTATCCCTAGTATATAATATTCTATTATCCTATTATTACACTATCTTAATTTGAGAATATTAATTAATTAAACCTAATTTAAATATTTATTATTATTTTAATTATTTCAAATGAATATTTTTTCTATATTACTATTGAAAATAAATATATTATTAGTATACTATTTTATTAAAGATTATTAGTAATCTCAGTTAGTTTTTTTATTAATAGAAGAATATTAATTAGAATAAATATATTTTAATAATAATAATTCTCCCTTAATATGAAACAAACCTTGAGATCACTAAATAGTTTACTAATAATATATTTTAAAGATTTGTTACCTGTCTTTTTCCATTACCAATTGATTTGCTTCCCAATGCTGTCAGCTTGATGTAAGACCTTAAAAAAGAAAAATGGGATTTATTTTTATTTTTCTACCTTGGAAGGCTTTGGGGTTGTTACATCAAATTGTTTTTTTTTTTTTTTTTTACCATACAAAAAAGTCGTACATGTTATCTTATTAATTAGTTAATAGTAGAGTAAAACACCATATACAAAGCATTATAAAAGCATACAAATATATAATACAACAGGCTTAAAACAAAAAAAGAAAAAAATACAGTAGCCATGCATGAGAAGCGGTATCAATGCAAATGGAAATTAAATTCTTGTTCATCTTCATTTTTTACAATCATATTAATTTACCGAATATTAGCTATTTTCTATTTAATTATAACTTGAATTCAAATATTTAATAAAGTTTAATTAAAAAATAATCTTAGAATAGCCAGGAAAAATATTTTTAATAATTTAACTAGATGAATTTGAATAAAATTTTCTTAAAATCTATTAATTCTTTTCTAAATTAAAATAAAATTCTAAATTAAATATTTAAGATGATTAGTCAAAGTTATTTAGGGAGAGGAGATAATGTCATTTCATTCCCACATGAGGACTTCTCAAGGTAAGTATTATTTTATTATTAATATCTTAGATCATCAATTGAAATAAATTGGGGACGGGGTCTAATAGTCTCCGATGCAGAAAAAGATCTTAAAAACGAATGATTAATATACTATATTTATACCTAACCCTTGGAAAATAAAATATACTATACTATGGCACACTTTGAACACTGATAAATTCTATTAATATTTCAAAAAGCGAATTAACTAATTAAGTCTTAAAAATATAAATTTATATAGGGCCTATATATGGGTCATTCCATGCCAAATAGACAAATTTTTTTCCTGACCCCCGCGGATTTCGCTGAAAATTTTCTATCTTTTTTCTACCCCTTAAAAGACATTTTTGAAATTTTTTTCAATTTTTTTACCCAACTAAAAAAAGTTATGGATTTTTTTCAAATAACTATAACTTATTTTAAAATTGATATTTCGGAATCCCGCAAGGCTATAAAAAATTTGTTTTTTAATGTAGTTTTCAGAAAAAAATACAAAAAAATTATTTCAGAAGTCCGGATATATGAAATATTTCAGTTTTTTTTGAAAAACCCTAATTTTAAATCGACCATTTTTTTTTTTAACTCAAAAAAAACATCAACTAATTCTACAATTATCCCCTCTAATTTCAAGATGTGCCGACGATTGCTTCTATTTTTTTTTTTTTGGCTATAAAAAATTTTTCTTGAAATTTGGTTTATTTTTTAGGTAACTTTTTTATGAAATTTTTTCAGCTTTCTCGTGAAACTTTAGAAGTTGAAAAATGATATTTTATTCGAAAATTTTAATACATCATACTATAAATTGTTTTTTTTTTCAGTTTCGTACTTTACTAAAAAAAAACAACAATTTTTAGTATGATGGTCAGGAAAAAATTTTGTCGATTTAGCATGGAATGGCCCATATATATAATTTAATAATTTTGATTATAATGATAAAAAGTGAAAAAAATTTCAAAAATTGTTTTCCATTCTTAATTTTGAATTGCCAAGTTTATGGTTTAATTAAACATTTTTTAATTGATATATAATTTGTAAATAATTTACTTGAGAAAGCCCCAAGTGGAAAGAAAAGAAGAATACAAGAGGGGATCCAGGGATGTGTGAGAGTGAACCATGTCCAAACAAACGTAATGTAAATTAAAATAAATTCCTGAGTCCATAGAGCCACCCTGAATTAAATTTCTTATTATTAGTGCACCTCAAAAATGAACCTGTATTATTTTTTATAGTAAAGACAGTAGAAAGTAAAAAAAATGAAAGTTTAACTACCTTCACAATAAGAAGTTTCAAATGCGCTGTTTTCTTTTTCATTAGATATTCTTGCTCTATCAGCCTGTAGTTTTGTTGACAATGAAGCAAATGGTCCAGCGAAGTTTTCACTCTCTATCTCCATTCCCGGCCACTGCGTTAAACCTTTTGAGCCTGAAAAAGTAAAAAAAAAAAAAACTATTAGAAATGATTAGTATATTGAATATAGTCATATATAGTATTTTAAATGTTTTTTTATTCTGTCCCTAAAATTTTTCTATAACTATATCATATATAGTTTTACTTTCTCTTGAATATATAGAGAGAAAGTATTGGTTTCATATCAAAAATTCAATGTCGAGATTTTGATGGATATACATGTTTAGAGGTCCCCGGAGTCCAAAAAAGTGGGTCTTTGTGTGAGTGTGTGTGTACATTTTTGACCATGAAGGAAATGAGCTAGGAGGTTGAAATTTTATATTCAAGTTAGGCTCCTTCCGAACTCGTGTTAATAAGCTTATAGACGAAATCGGCTAAAAAGTACTAGTACTTTACTGATGTACTTTTTCAGTTTTTTGCGATTTTCTCATAATTCGCTGCAACGATTTTGTTTAAAATTCATAAATGAACTATTTTTTAGATGATCTTTAAAAAGTATATCAATGAAATTTTTCGTGGAAATCGTTTGAAGCGCACTTTACTGATGTACTTTTTCAGTTTTTTGCAATTTTCTCATAATTCGCTGCAACGATTTTTTTTTAAATCCATAAATGAACTAGTTTTTTAGATGATCTTTAAAAAGTATATCAGTGAAATTTTTCGTGGAAATAGTTTGAAGTACACTTTACTGATGTACTTTTTCAGTTTTTTGACATTTTCTCATAATTCGCTGCAACGATTTTGTTTAAAATTCATAAATAAACTATTTTTTAGATGATCTTTAAAAAGTATATCAATGAAATTTTTTGTGGGAATCGTTTGAAGCGCACTTTACTGATGTGGAAGCATTCGTAGCTCAACGTCATCAAGTTTGGAACTAAAGTGCTAAGAGCAACTAAATATATCTCGACAGAAAAAATCTGGTGTCGCCAGCACGGTGCACAACTTTCTCTTACCGAAGAGTAAGAGAAAGTTGTGTGCTGTGCGCCAGTCACGCCAGATTTTTTATTCCTTGTTACTATACTTACATATTGTAGGCGTTGACACTTGGCTTCTATTTGATGTAAACTCGCGACCAAATTCGTGAACATTTTAGCGGACTTCAACTTGTTGCCAGGAGAAAGATGAAGAAGATCTGAAACAAAATGAAAATAATTAATTATACCTTGGTACAGGGGGGGTTTTTTGTGGGGGGGGGGGGGCGGCCCCCCCCCCCTTCCCTCCCCCCCATATCAATATATAGGAATACAAACAACACCCCCCAAAAAATTTTTTCTACACAATGAACAACTTTGTTTCTTAAAAAAAAAAATGTCCCAAAAAAATTTGAAATAAAAAAAAATATATAAAAATAAAAAAAAAAAAAAATAAAGATTGAGGTCTTCTTCCCAAACTCAAAAAAATTCCAAATCCCTTGGTATATTCATTTAAACATGCTAATATCTAAATCAGTGTTTCACAAAGCCTTTTGAAGTCCACGGCACCCCCAAGGTTTTGGGAATAACATTCATTGCACACTAGGGGCACCCTTCCTTTTTTTTTTTATTTCCCCTAGCAAAACGAAATTTTTCCCTTCCGTGAAAATCATTTGACCTTTTTTTAGCAAAGCTAAATTTTTTCCGCCTCTTTTTTTTTTGGCTTATCTAAATATCTCGCGGCACCCTTAGGTGCCGGGGCACACCGATTGGGAAGCACTGATCTAAATATTGAATAAACTTTTATATTTTTTTATTTATTGAGCACAAATAGCATAGTTTATTTACTTACAGTATATCAATGATGATAGCGTAGAGTGTTATTTTTAGAACTCTGGAGTCGAATCTGGACAAGTGCATTCAGCGTAAGGAGATTGTCCAAGCAGTCCTTATCTCTCCCTGAGCTTCAGGGATTGTTTCTGTACCGGTAAAGCACACCAATTCTCCAAACGGAGTGTCATTTTCCAAGTCGATACATTTTGTTGAAACATTCATCAAATTATGGTATTCAACACCAACGGCTGGCTTCCATTTGATAAACCAAGACGAGCCGGCATCGTACATATTCCGTGACAACTTAATCTTAAATAATCTTATATTTTTCTCGGTGAGATATTCAAATGTTTCTCCAAGTTAGATCTGAAACAAAATAAAAATAATTAATTAGATACGAATAATATTGTTTCCCTATCTTATTTCCTTATTTAAATATATTCATATCAGAATATTAAATAAAGTTTTATATATTTTTTTTAAATCTTATATTTGTTGAGATTACTTGTCTATAGTTTAAAGCAAATGAAGGGGCAAATAGAATTTATTAAAACTGGCCAGCGCGCTCTCCAGTGAGCCCCTGTGATGTTTTCTTGTGGTGCTAAATAAAAATAAAATCCCTTGTTTACAACGACCGTCCCAGGATCCTGGAAGCTCTCAAAGACAATATTCGGGCCAAAATCCTGTTGAAATGCTGGAAAGAGTTCACGAAAACTTCAGAGAGCATTGTTATTTTTGAATATTTTGCGTTTTATTCCATGCGCCACCCTGTATATAAGTGGGCAAATCAGGGGCTGGCTCTAAACGTAGTGCGTTTTGGAAGTCAATCTAAAGTCTTCTTCTTCAGTTTGTAAACTTTAAAAGTCATGCCCTGGAAAATAAACAAAATCGACTTAATATAATAACTTATTCACTGGGTAGACGCATATATAAATGTATATATAAACTATTATTATATATATATAGGCCTATGTTATGAATATATAAAATAAACAATTTTATCAATAATAGTTTTATTCAAAAAATTATTTTTAATTATCGAGTTTTTCCCTCATTCCTCCTTTAGATTGATTTGATGTTCTGGGCATTCTCTGCACTGCGACCTTATAGATCTATTGTGCTCCCCGTACAAGGCCCCTGGAGAGGATCAATCTAGGAATGGTTCATGCCCATCCCTCAGGCCCTAGGTGCCTGGAACTGGAGGGGATTATATTCCTATTGCTCTACTTGGTTGAACTTTTGCGGCAAGCCGGGTTCGAACTCGAGTACAATTTTACCTCGAATGACTAAGCCCCAGCTTATCCGATAAGACACGTCGCACAGTGGGCCAGAAAACAAATTTAGGGCGCCAAAGTTCTGATTTTTGGTTTATAGGGGTTTTTTTGAACCGCTGAGTCCATTTTTGAACTTATTTTTGCGAAAAAACCAAATGGGGTACCAGGGGGAGAGGGCAAAATTCAAAATTTTGGAATTTTTCGTGTTGGGTATCAAAATATATGTTTTTTGACGCGCAGAGTCTATTTTTTACAAATATTTTTGCGAAAAAACCAAATGAGGTACCAGGGGGAGGGGGCAGATTTCAAAATTTTGGAATATTTCTTGTAGGGTATCAAAATATATGTTCTTTGAGGCGCTGAATCCATTTTTGGCCACATTTTTGCAAAAAAAAATGTGACCAAAGAAGGGGAGCAAATCATTCATTTTGGAATTTTGTGGGGTGATTGAAATGCGTCTTTTTTTAAAGTGATGAGTTCATTTATTAGTCCGAGATGGTCCTTATAAAATTGCAAAAAAATATTTTACTCAATTGTGCCATTCGACATTCTCAGGAATTTTTTTGACACGCTTCAGGTTGTTATATATTTTTATTTTATTTATATACCTTGTATGTAACTTATGTTTCTTAATTTTATCATTGATCTTATTATAATTATTTGTTAATTTGTGCGCATATGATGTAAGAAAACTAATTTTCTTTCTTTTGACTGTAAACTCACTCGCTCCTTTCTGTTATTGATTGTAGCCCTGATGATGGTCGTATATCTGACCGAAACGTCGGCTTGAAGTGATTATTAAACGAAATAAACCTAGCTGCAAACGCTCTTTTCTTTCTTCCTTATTACGAGATCTACTCTCAGCTATCCACCTCACTTTAACATTTTACTTTTCTTTTTTTTTTTAATTTTTTTCGCCCTGGCCGAAACCGTAACCGAAACCGAATATTAGGTCGGTTCTTAATCAAAATACAAAAAGGAATCAAATTATTAATTTAGCAAGTTATGTAACTGAATTTCAACAATAAAAATCATGATCGCAGGAAGAACTAGAATTTACACAATAGTAATCACTAATTTAGTGGTATAAATCACATTTTAAGGATTTGGGGCAAAAACGGGCAAAATGTACGAAATGTAGGTGATAGTACGGGCTTTAAGGAACAACTTTTATTTGAAAAGTTTTGGCGGGAAATGGAGGGACATTTTTGTAGCACTACATATAGCCAGTTCTAAGGGACAAAAAAGTACTTATTTCAACTGCAAATTTTCAAACTACCAATTAAATTATAGCAATGGACGAGCACAGATTCGTATTCAGGATGAAAAATTCAATAGGACACCATGTTTATTAATTTCAAAACACTGGAACAAGTCACCGTAACACGCGCTTGAAAAACACATACAAATTCACAATGCAAATTGCTGTCAATAACCGCCACTTTATCGCGTCTTCAAAGCAACTAGATGTACTTCGGGCGAGTTGATATTTGCGGTACTAGAAGCCTTCAAGGTCATAGTACATCAGGTCATAGCTAGTTTGTCTCTCTGGTACATTTCGTTTTTTTCGACTTTTGGCGCCCTAAATTGGTTTCCTGGCCCACTGTGCGTCGCCTGTTCCTCCTTTAGATTATTATTATTTTAGAGCGCTACATATACAAAAATATCAAAAAAGTTTATATATAAGACAAAAAGTATCAAAAAATTTATTCATATTTACTCCTTTTGATAATTTTTGGCTTGAATGAATTCCCAACATCCCTTTAAAATAAAATTTAATTTTCAGAATTTTACGAGAAAAATTTTATTAAAATGACTCACCGAATGGCAGATGCAGCAGAGGGCGATGAGTTTGGCTCGAAGAGCAGCAGGTAAATGGCAAATTGTTAGGATGCAGTTCTGAAAATAGAAAAATTTATTATATTTCTTTTTTATTTAAAACAATGAATGTAAGCAAATGAGAGAAATTTATTTACTAAATTTTAATAAAAATTATCAGAAATAAGAAGCTGTAATGATTGAAATGTTATTTTTTTATTAAGTAGCCTTTTTTTTACTTTTTAATTAATTAATATTAAAATAATCTTTTAATTAGTTTTATTCAAAAAAATTTTTTTTAATTATCATGCAAAATTCTTTTAAATTTTTTTTTCTTTAATCAAGCTCAATAAAGTTAAAAACAAAACAAAAAATAAATTGTTTTATTCAACCCAAAATTCCTCTACCTTTTAACTAATATCACATCATCATACTATAATATAAAGTAGTGGTTTCCAACCTTTTTTTTGATGTGCGGCCCACTTTTTTCCGGTAAAAACGCTGAGGTCCAGTGTATATATATATGATTTTTTATCTTTCCTTAGACGCCCGAGGCCCAGTTCCAATCAGCCACGGTCAACGGGTTGGGAACTGATGATATAAAGCACTAGCGGCTGACTTTCTGTCCCTGTGTGTATGTGTCTGATTGGCCAGAGATGAACTCGAAGAAAGACAAGTTGTAATTAGAATGGGATTCTGTAACAAAGAGGAGAAAAAAAATGTTAGTATTATAATAAGAAAATGGAAATATATAATTATAAATATGTTTAAAAATATTGAAGGTAGGCTTAATTAACATGACACAATTCTTACTAAATAAATAAAATTATTTTTCTAATTAAATTAGTTTTGTATATATATATATTTAAATATTTTTCGAGATCTATATATTTTAATAAGATAATAGAATTCAAAATACCTCGATTCAGACTTAACTAGTCATAGATATATTTAACAAGACTGTGAGTGTTTTTATTGATGAGACCAAACATCCCATGGCCCCCGGGAATCGAACCCAGGATCTCCGCCTATGCCCCGGAAAGGCGGAGATCCTGGGTTTGATTCCCGGGGGCCATGGGATGTTTGGCCTCATCAATAAAAAAACACTCACAGTCTTGTTAAATATATATATATTTAGTTTTCTCAAAGATTTTTTGTTAATTTTAGCATAAATAATATTTCATTCATTCCAGCCTCTCTTCCCATTTTTGTTTTGATTTAAAGATTAAATTTATACCGGTATATATATATATATATATATATATACATGTATATTAATGATCTAAAGAAAAATTAAAATATTTTGGGTGAGAAAATTTAAAAAATTGTAAAAAAATGATAATTGGACAAATGGACTAGATATTTTAGTATGAGCCTGGATATAAGAAATTTTAGCTGTTAATTTTATTTTATTTTTAAATTAGAATCCTTTAAATTATATTCCTTTTTATTTTTCATTGAATGCCATATTTTTCTGATTATGATACTGTACTTGGTTCAAAATAAAAATAATAAAATTGACAAGAGAAATTTTATTATATCTTGACTCCAGAACCATAAAGAATATTTAACAACACAAATTCCTACTTTAATATTTGCATAATTATTAATACAAATATATATAGGCCTATACTGTATATATATATATTATATATATATATATGAAATATACAAAAATAATACTCACCAAATGGCGATTGCAAGAAATGTTGAGATGAACTCGAAGAAAAACAAGTTGTAATGGGATTCTGTAATAAATAGGAGGAAAAAATGTTAGTATTATAATAAGAAAATGGAAATAATTATAAATATGTTTAAAAAATTTTAAGGTAGGCTTAACTATTCTTACTAAATAAATAAAATTATTTTCAAATTGAATTGACTTTGCAGCTTCTTCTAATTAAATTCAAAGGAAAATTAAATAAGAATAAAGATTTTTTATAACAAATTTACTAAAAACCAGTATCAAATACTAACCTTCACCTGGGAGTAGAAAAATTGCTTAATTCTCAGGTGACAACACACTTGTCAAGAAAAATTCTATTTCATGGAGCTCGAAGAACGATTTAAAATTAGAATGAGATTCTGAAATAAATAAGAGAAAAGAAATATTAGTATTATAAAGAGAAAATGGGTATAAATATTAATTTGTATTAAAAAAAAAAAAAAAATTATTTCTACATGACATGAGTTGAATATGATTCTTAAAATAAACGAATAAATAATTTAACAATTTTGAATGATATATTTTAAAATTAAATTTCTTTAAATAGAATAATTTCCTAATAAGAAAGTAATTAAAATACGAATATCAAATATTAACCTTGAAATCAGATGAGAAAATAAATGCATTATTTTTGAATATGATTAGTAAAGATGATTTGTAATTAATAAATATAATTATAAGAATAAAATTCATATAAAAAATGAAGTAATTAATGAAAAAATACAATAATATTGATTAAAAAATCATAGAAATGTCAAGGCATGATAGAATAAATGCAGGATGCATGGCAAAGAATATAAGATGCGAAATTATCAAAATAGATTAGCAGAGAAACTATCAATAGTAATTCAAGATGGCAGTTCGATCGAATTAAATTTTAAAAAAATTTTGAAATTTTTATCAGAATTCTTTTTTCATTCAAACAAAATAAAATAATTATTAAATTTAAATTAAATACCTTGTAGAGTGTTTTGTATAGTTTTCAATGTTATATAATATAACATGTTATATTATATAACATTGAAAACAGTAGCGTAGCCAGGATTTCTGCTTGGGGGGGCCCAAAAGTTTTATGAACCCCCCCTTCTCCAAGAAACTTAAAGTGGAGAAATGTTTTTTAGATAATATAATATTCTCTATATATATAAATTATAAATAAAAAACAAATAAAAAAAATTTTTTTCTTCAAATAAAAAAATAATTTTAATACAAAATTCGGAAATATTAGAGATTTTTTCAATTATTTATAAGTTTTTTTGTTAGATTTTAGAATTTATGAGAGTTAATAAAATAATTATTTAAAAAAATAAAATCATTAAGAAAAACAATAGGTATTTTTTTGTTTTGGAGAAGGCTTTGGGGGGGGGGGGGCACGGCCCCCGGGCCCCGCCCCCCCCCCCTGAATACGCCACTGATTGAAAACTATACAAAACAAAACAACTAGTTGCTATAGTAACGAATTTTACTTTATTTTACCTATGTTATATATATATGTTCTGGAAGGTTTCCGCGACCGGATGTATGCGAAGATAAGTTTTCTCGGGTTGAGTCGCGTGTGATGTGGAGATTTACTCGACGTTTCGGCTCTCCTTTTGGAGCCATTTTCAAGAGTATGGAATTATATATATTATATATTATATATTGTATGGACTGATAAGTAAACTTTGATGAAATGAAATTCTAATACTTATTTGAAATTGAAGAAATCAATACCTCTAGTTAATTACTAGCCTAGTTACGTACCTCAAAAAAGAGTGGCAATCAATAGATGTCTAATTGGTGATTAAAGAATGACGCATTGTTTTAAGAACAGCCTCAGAGTTAATTTATTTAAGGGCTTTCGGGAGGAGGGCGCAAGGAATGATAGCCATTGGTGTGAGGGTGTGGGAAGGGCATTATAGGCCAGGCAACCCTTTACTGCCTCTCTACAATTCAATCAATCAATCGGCCAGGACCAGGAGGCTAACGAAGAAAGGAGCACGTCTAATTTGTTGCTGCGTAATATATAAATAAATTTCTTTGAGGTCCCGAGTTCATTTTGTCGACCTTATTTTGCTCACCGCCCCCCCTTGAGAATATGTTTTTTCTAGAGCCCCCCCTCCCCCACCCATCTTAATTTTACTTACCACCTGTCGCGAATTTAAAACAGCAATTGACACGATTATATTTAAACGTGTAATATTATAGTCGTAAGTTGACCTATTTCTGAGTTTAAAGTGAAGAATGAAATTAGAATGTATTAATTTTAATCTGGTGACCGTTGGCTCTAGTTGAAACATTATGCTTTAATAGGAGAATTAAATTCAAGTAGTATGTAATGTATAGAATGGATGCCTGGACATTGACCGGAGTAACAGAGAAGAAAATTGAAGCATTTGAAATGTGGATCTAC
Organism: Euborellia annulipes; assembly: GCA_023213315.1. Taxonomy (NCBI): domain Eukaryota; kingdom Metazoa; phylum Arthropoda; class Insecta; order Dermaptera; family Anisolabididae; genus Euborellia; species Euborellia annulipes. The sequence continues at coordinate 117,026 of JAKCPI010007938.1, forward strand.
CGACGACTATTGAGAATATCTTGGGTGGACCACGTGACCAATGCTGAAGTTATACGCCACGTCGGAAAGGAGAGAGAGAGCTGTTCCTCAACATCAAAAAAAGAAAACTGCAATATTTTGGTCATGCCATGAGGAACCCATCAAAATTCATCTGGTGATGCAGGGGATGATCTTCGGAGAGCGAGGTCCAGGACGTCGGCGCACAGTGGGCCAGGAAACCAATTTAGGGCGCCAAAAGTCGAAAAAACGAAATGTACCAGAGAGACAAACTAGCTATGACCTGATGTACTATGACCTTGAAGGCTTCTAGTACCGCAAATATCAACTCGCCCGAAGTACATCTAGTTGCTTTGAAGACGCGATAAAGTGGCGGTTATTGACAGCAATTTGCATTGTGAATTTGTATGTGTTTTTCAAGCGCGTGTTACGGTGACTTGTTCCAGTGTTTTGAAATTAATAAACATGGTGTCCTATTGAATTTTTCATCCTGAATACGAATCTGTGCTCGTCCATTGCTATAATTTAATTGGTAGTTTGAAAATTTGCAGTTGAAATAAGTACTTTTTTGTCCCTTAGAACTGGCTATATGTAGTGCTACAAAAATGTCCCTCCATTTCCCGCCAAAACTTTTCAAATAAAAGTTGTTCCTTAAAGCCCGTACTATCACCTACATTTCGTACATTTTGCCCGTTTTTGCCCCAAATCCTTAAAATGTGATTTATACCACTAAATTAGTGATTACTATTGTGTAAATTCTAGTTCTTCCTGCGATCATGATTTTTATTGTTGAAATTCAGTTACATAACTTGCTAAATTAATAATTTGATTCCTTTTTGTATTTTGATTAAGAACCGACCTAATATTCGGTTTCGGTTACGGTTTCGGCCAGGGCGAAAAAAATTAAAAAAAAAAAGAAAAGTAAAATGTTAAAGTGAGGTGGATAGCTGAGAGTAGATCTCGTAATAAGGAAGAAAGAAAAGAGCGTTTGCAGCTAGGTTTATTTCGTTAAATAATCACTTCAAGCCGACGTTTCGGTCAGATATACGACCATCATCAGGGCTACAATCAATAACAGAAAGGAGCGAGTGAGTTTACAGTCAAAAGAAAGATGTTGATGGAAGAAGCAGAGCCGGAGCTGGCAGAAATAGAAGGAAGTTCAGGAGAATGTACTGACTCAGATGTATTTCATCTCACATCCGAGGAATCTGACTCGGACTAATAAATGAACTCATCACTTTAAAAAAAGACGCATTTCAATCACCCCACAAAATTCCAAAATGAATGATTTGCTCCCCTTCTTTGGTCAATTTTTTTTTGCAAAAATGTGGCCAAAAATGGACTCAGCGCCTCAAAGAACATATATTTTGATACCCTACAAGAAATATTCCAAAATTTTGAAATCTGCCCCCTCCCCTAGTACCCCATTTGGTTTTTTCGCAGAAATATTTGTAAAAAATAGACTCAGCGCGTCAAAAAACATATATTTTGATACCCAACACGAAACATTCCAAAATTTTGAATTTTGTCCCCTCCCCCTGGTACCCCATTTGGTTTTTTCGCAAAAATAAGTTCAAAAATGGACTCAGCGGTTCAAAAAACCCCTATAAACCAAAAATCAGAATTTTGGCGCCCTAAATTTGTTTTCTGGCCCACTGTGCGGCGTATCCGGTGGTTAAGGAATTTACGAGAGTGGTCTGGACTTTCTTCGGTGGAGTTGTTCCGAAGAGCTTCGACAAGGCGTCAATCGCTATGAGGATAGCCAACGTCCGGAACGGGCATGGCACTTGAAGAAGAAGAAGTATGTAATTCACTTCCGATGATGACACATATGGTGTCGAAATACGTATAAAGTGTTAATGTTAAATAAATATATCGATGAAACAAAAAACCTTGCGTATCATACTTGAATATAATTCTCCTATTTAAGAAATTAGAATGTTTCAATGCGAGCAATTATATTTTTATTAACATTCAAAAGACATAAATTTATGACATAACTAATGAGAAGGATGAATTTTATGCATTTTAAGGAGTTTGTTGCCCCGGGCGTAGTTGGTAGCGCGCCTAAGGCAGGCGGGGGTTCGGTTCGAAAATTTGATGATTTTATTTAAAGGATTTGGATACCAAATGGTTTAAATAAGAATGCCTGGACCCCAGTATATATATATATATTCATAATAACGGTTATCGTAAAAAGTCTTATTATTTGATATCCAAATGGCTTAAATAAAATCATCGGACTGCCTGGGGACCGAGCCCGCGACTTTTGGTATACGAGATTAGCACGCTAACCCCTTCACCAAGCACCGAGATCAAAGAGTTTGTTAATATCAGGGTCGATTTTACTTAAAAACAACCGTCAGTCAGTAACATGAAGCCGATTTCTCTTTTTAGTTACCAACATTGCTACAGCACTAAATCCACCTGATAAACATGAATACAATATCTACAATAATAAAAATTAAACGATATTAATTTTTACTTTACATAAGTATGTGATTAGCGTGTATTTTTTGCCTTTTTACTTTCTCTTACCTGTGTATATATGTAATATATATATAGAGAGAGAGAGAGAAAGTATTGGATTCATGTCAAAAATTCGATGTCGAGATTTTGATGGATCTTCACGTTTTGAGGTCCCCTGAATCCAAAAAAGTGATTTTCGCGACATGGTCTGTCTGTCTGTGTGTGTGTGTGTGTGTGTTCAATTTTAAGCATGAAGGAATTGAGCTAGGAGGTTGAAATTTTATATTTAAGTTAGGCACCCTCCTAGGGTGTGAAAATAAGCGTTTAATCAAAATCGGCCAAAGAGTACTAGTACTTTACTAATGTACTTTTTCAGTTTTTTTCGATTTTCTCAAAATTCGCTCCAACGATTTTTTTTAAAATTCAAAAATCAATTATTTTTTCGATGCTCTTTAAAATGTATATTCTCATTTTGCCATTGAAATTTTCTGAAGACCACTTTACTCTTGCACTTCATAGAAAAGATAGGAGAAATGGTTGCCATGGTAACAAAATATAAATATTTTCCCACACTTATAAATTTTAAATCTCAATTCAAATGTTCCGTACTGTCGGGAACTAAATATATGTCGACACGAAAAATCTGGTGTGCTGTGCGCCAGTCACACCAGATTTTTTAATTTGCCCACGGCCCCTCTGATCCATCTCATTGCCGCCCAATTTTCTCTGGGTCTTCTATTGTCCCCCTGAAAGTCTCAAAACGCCCACGTTTGAGTTAGATCTATATTTAAATTAGATACTTGTTGATGGTTAATTTGTTATTTAATAGAAGGAATCTCTGCATGATCCTTTATTATCCGAAAGGCTATCTATGTAAAGTGGATCAATGTCAAAGGCCCGAGGCATCAAGTGATAAAAAAAAACTAAATGAAAACAAGTTTATGTGATAGTTCCTTTTTTTTTTAGCAACACGCACTGTTGCATGTAGAAAGAGGCGCAAAATTTTTTAATTTAAAGTCGGTAAATTACATTCACACGTACGAGAAAATTAATTACGGTATCAAGAGCAACACAAAGAAGAAGGGGATTTTTTTTTTAACTCGCACCCACGCAGAGTTGATTCGTTTTCTCAAGAAGAGGGATATGCATTTTTGTAAGAGAAATAAAAGGCTTATTTCTTTATTTTATTAAAACACACAGAGACGTTTTGGTTGTCTATGCGACCATCTTCATGGCTGTGATGTTTTTTGATAGAGATTTCATTGATTTTGACCTGACAACAAACGAATTATACCTGATAGATGGCTATAAAATTGATATCTGATTGATATATGATAATTGGTAACCAAATGGCTTAAATAAAATCATCGTACTGCCTGGGATCCGAACCCCTGACCTTTGGTTTAGAAGCCCAGCACTCTAGCCACTAGACCAAGCCCCCAGGGCCCGAGCCCTGCTTATAAATTTCATTTCATCTTCTAATATACCGACGGAAACTATATATACGTATGTCGACACAAAAAATCTGGTGGGACAGTCATACCAGATTTTTAAAAATATTTTATTTTGGAACTCGGAATTTTCGGCGAGAAAATTTTCGCCAAGTTATACCCATAATAATTTTGTATATTTTACATAATATATGGTTTTCGAATGGGGGGGCGCTAAAAAGGTATTGTGCCCCGGGCGCGAGTTAAGCTCACTACGCCACTGAAAACATGTGCAGCGTTGCCAGATTCATATTTATTTTTTTTTTAGATCCTTTTGATATTTTTCTTAAATTTTCTGACAATTTAAAGTTGAATTTATAAAATTTTTTGAAAAAAAAAAAGGTCAAATGATTTTCACAGCAGGGAAAAATGGAGTGATTATTTGAGTCACGGGGGAAAATGAAAATTTACTTAAAAAAATCATTGTGTGGTTTTATGAAACCACGATGCAAGTGAAACTTTTTTTCGGATCGTAGGCGTTTAACTGAACATTTTCAGAAAATTATTCAATTAAGGGTATTAAAATCGCGTTTTTAATCTTAACTTAATAATTGGAAAATAGGAATGATAATGGGAAATCAAAAGACGCATGTTAAAAACTGTGAACAATAATTATTTAGTAACTAGCCGCGCCACCCGCCTTCGGCGGGAGGCGCGTCTAGCTAGTGGGGCTTCCCCCTGGACCCCCCACGAGCTGGCTCGGGCGGTCAGACAGACGGACACACCGCTATTATATATATTTCAATATATAGATTGAAGATTTGAATCTTTTTAAATTATTTTAAAAATTATATTTTATGAATTATTAAATCTCACAATTATTTTTTATAATTCGTTATATATATATTAAATTTCAATTTTCTTATTTTTGTCGTCGCGGATTGTGACGTCATGAATCGTAGCGTCAAGGCCTTTGACGTCACGGCTTGTAACGCGACATGCTGATAGAAGAGCCAAAAAATTTGAGAGGATAAAATAAAAGTTTCACTTTAAAAAAGATTATGAATTTTGTATAAGAAATTTTATTAAATGGGGGGGGGGGGGGGTAATGTAGTTCTATGTAGTGGAATAATATTTGTAGGGGGATTTGCTTGTATGTGACTAACTGTGGCATGGGGGGGGGGAAGACTAGAAAATCGTCAAAAAGGCGTTACGTAATATGTGGGCGACCCCTTATCATTTTACAAGAAAAACATGATGACAATGTAGTGGAACCACAAATTACTAAATTTTAAAAAAAATTAAAATTGTTTTGCCACATAGTATTTCTAAAAATGCCGAATTAGTGTTGGTTCTTAAGAATTCTTCCTCAAATATTAATATACAAGTGGCAAAGCCCACCTTCGGCTTTTAAATTTCCCTCACTGACTCAACTTCCTCAGTCTCTGTCCAATCAGCGAGAGAGAGTGGTTAACAGGAACATAACCGAGGTCTCTGGCTAGCGATTTATATTATAATATGATATCATGAAAAAGGGGGTCGGGTGTGGGGGGGGGGTTTGGGGGGGGGGGTATCCATCAGCACATCAGTATAATTTTTATTTATTTAGAAAAAATTAAGTGGCTTTAGCCGGATTAGCAGGTATGCCGGAGTATCGAAGTCCGGATTAGCAATACTCTACTACAGTGGTTTCCAAACTTTATGTTAACACGCCTCCCTTAAAAATAATTAAACTCATGACGCCTCCCCTCCCCCCATTTTAATAAATAATACAAAAACAATAATTTTTAATGCTAAAAAAAATATATAAGTATTTTTTTTATTTATTCTTATTTATATTAAAATTTTTAATCATTTGCTACCTAATGAAAAAAATCCCTACGAAATTCTGCAAGGTATTCGATGGTTACCTAGGTTACCAGTGTTATTATTATCTGTTTATGAGAGTTTCGAAATCTTCAAAAATTAAATCCACCCCAGTAATAAGAAATTTTAGAATGACAGTAAAATGTTTCTATCCTATTATGCTACTTGCTAAATATTTAATATAAATTTTAATTCACACGGAATGCATTTATTTTTTAGTAAAAGTATTAAAAAACATTAATATCTTTATGCATTATAGGGGATGGGGCATTAACCCCCCTGGTTAATGTCTTCATACCCCCCCTTTAAGGAAATGCGAGCCTTCACCGCGAAATTACTCTCAAAATAATTTGAATACATTTATAAATAATTATTTTAATTTTTATTTTGAAATTATTTTATTTTAATTTTCAACCCTTAATCCACCCCTGTGTAAAAGAAAAGTATGTTAAGGAAATTTGATTAACAAAAATATAGGCCATATAGAAAGAATATAATGATAAAAAAAAATCTCGGCATCGAATTTTTGACATGAACGCAATACTATATTTCATATATATGGTAAGAGAAAGTAATAATGGTGATTTAAGAAAAAATTAAAAAAATGCCCTCAGGCTTGGTGTAGTTGGTAGCGTGCCTACTTTCTATATCGAACGTTGCGGGTTCGGACCCCTGGCAGTCCGAAATGGATACCAAATGGCTTAAATAGAAATGCCTGGACCTCCAATGTGTATATTATTAATTAATAACGGTTATCGTATAAAGTCTTATATGGCCTGAGTTGCCGAAAAGAATGTGTGTATGAGTGCTGAGTGTGAATGAGAAAAAAGTGTGAGTCTTTAAAAAAAAGATAAACAATAAAAAACCAATTTTTTTTTCAATGACACCTACACTCCCCCCCCCCTCCCCCTTTCAACAGCTTATATTCTCCTCTACCCTTAGTGAAATACAAAATATTTAATTTCATATTCAAAAGAATCGTTTTTGGCAGTCAAATTATTTTTTTTTTTCAATGATAAAATGCATAATAATTACCTTTAATAAGACGCTCAAGAGGGTGTGTTGGCTGACGGTGTGGCCAGGGTGGGTTACACTATATTAATTGTTCACTTTGATTCACTTTAAACACAAATAAAAAAAAAAAAACAGAGGAGGTCGCCGCCTGCCGCGCGGCCACACACTGGACTGAACGAGAATCTCGACTCTCTCTCTGTTTGTATAGGAAAAAAACAGATGAAAATAACAATTCCCTTTTTATTAAAAGTAAAAAAATACCGTTTGCTCTAATCTAACTTTATTTATAACTGGAAAAGAATGTCAACAAGTGATTTGGAATATTCCAAGGCCTTTCTTAAATAATCAACCCTTCATCTCCCCCCCCCCCCCCCTAATCAAATAATAATCAACGCTATTTTTTGAAGGTTTTCTACTTATTTGGCTTCGATTTAGCTAAAAAAAATTTAAAAAACATTTTTTTTTCAATTTTTCAACCCCTAATCCAATCCTAATAAATAAAATAATTAACAATGCTATCGCTCGGCGAGCTTCGCGTCTAGTCAGAAAATAATTAAAACCCTGAAAAACTTCCCTGGATCCGCCTTTGGGTTTTACACATAGTATAATTTTCTAGAATGAGTGTTACTTTAGGCCAGTGGTTTCCAATCTTTATGTTACAACGCCACCCTTAAAAAATTTTATTTATTTATTTATTCATATATATTATTTTAATTAAGGAAAACCTCCGTCTCAGAACCTTGTAAATTTAATTATTTTATTTATAAAACAATCATTTGGAAAATTGGTCCTGGTGGCCAATATTCGCGCCTCCCCTTAGACTAGTCCGTGCCTCACATTTTGGAAAACGCTGCTCTACTATATACTAATATTTAAAATATTAAGAATATAATGATTGTATTTTAAATTATTAAAACATTTTTTCTTTAATTTATTTAAGGCCTTTTTCGGAATTTAGACCCCATCTCTATTTATTTCAAATGATTGGTAGACAATTCAAATGAAATAAATTTTTCTCGCTTGAGACGGGAAGCGAACATGGGTCCCTAGAAGCTAATGTTTTCACTTTGAGCCAGGGGTCACGGGCATTATTAAACCTAAAAAAAATTGTTTTTATTAATAATAAAATTTTTCTTTAACATTCACTATATAATCAGCAGGGGCGCCGGAACGAATTTGAATCAGGAGGGGGAGGCAAAAAATTTTTTTTAGAAAATTAAAATAATTGAATATGTTCAAATAGTATAAAACAAAAACAAATCCACTATAAAACTTTAAAAATTTTAAATAAAATCACAATTTTAATAAAATTAAAATTTTAAAAAATTTGCTAGTGATTTTATCAAAAATTTTTGGAAAAAAATTTGAAAAAAAATGAATTTCTTGCTCTTTTAATTTTTTTTAATTTAGAAGATTTTATTTTTCAAAAGGAAAAATATGTCATTTTTAAAAATAAATGAAATAAAAAAAGAAATTTTGCCCCCCCCCCTCTGCCCCCCCTATAGGATGGGCAATGTACCCTTGCCCCCCCCCCCCCCAGTTCCGGCGCCGATGATAATCAGTATCCATACATTTATTTTCATTTCTACTATCTTCATAATTACATTTCCCTATGGCCTCTGGCTAAGGGGAAATAAATTAAAAAAAAAAAAATCTTCATACATTTCCTATGGGATAAATCGTAACTTTAACAAAATTAATAACTAGGGCTCGGATTTATAGGCACTAAAAATCTTTAAAATAGGCAGGCAACTAAGCACTAAAAATTATTAAAATAGGCACTTAAAAAGGCATTTATTGTAAAAATAGGCACTTAAAAGGCATTATTTAAGAAATAATATTAAAAAATTTTAAAAATTGATTTCTTATTTTTGGTAATCTGGTGTGACTGGTCGCACAGCACACAATTTTTTCTTAATTTCGGTAATTCTGTACTTATTTGCCAGAATACAAATACAAATCAAATTTTTAAGTACTAATTTTTAAAATTTTACATTAAAAATAAATTTTTAAAAGTATTTTTTTTTCAAATCTCGGGAGGAATGAAAAAAAAAAAAAAATTAAATAAATTTAGGCTATGTATAGCTCGTAAAAAATTGAAATTGGCTATTTGAACTTAAAATAGGTACTAAAAAAGTCATTTATAGACGAAATAGGCACTAAAACCCAGAATCGGCCAAAATAGGCATTATAGGCACTAACAAATGCCTCTTATTTTATTCAGAATTTCATGAAACGTACACATATCATATTGGCCTAAATTTTAAGCCATAAATTAAAAAAAGGCAAATAGGGCGAAATCCGAGCCCTATTAATAACTCAAAAAGTTATAGAAATTGCAGAACGAAAATAATTTTCCTGAAATCCTTAAAAGGATCTCTTTAAGAATATAAAATTTGGTTTTAAAATTTCAACGGGAAGTTGTCCAAATAGAGCGTGACAGACGGACGGACATAAAAAAGATTATTTACTGAAATCAATAATTATTAAAAAAAAAAGTTGGGGAAAGTTTGTTATTCAACTAAATCCATATATCCCCTTTTGTTTTTAGTCCAAATTAAATCCGTGACTAATTAAACTAAAATATCATCTATGTGTCTGGAATAAATAAAAAGTTTTCGATGCTTCAATCCCGGGGCTGGCAGCTATTTTGACAGTTCTCTCCTTTGGGGGCGGGGAGGGGGGGGAGGCAAGACATGTTAATAAGCGAACGGTAATTGCCGGCAGCTTCATTCATTATGTATGCAGACCTCGTAAGAGGTTCTGCTCCCTTGCTCCCTCTTCTTCCCTTTTCGGACCAAAATGGTCGAAAGGTGAACTGGGGAGGAGAGGGCTAAGCGTTCAGGCCACCGGTTGATGGAACCTGGTGGATTAGGATAAGAAACTCTTTGATAAAAATGATGATAACGTTATTACGTATTTGCTTTGATCAAATTGATTTCTTTCAAATTTCATTACAAATATTTCCTTTTTCAAAAATATTTGACATCCATTATTTGGTAATAAATAAAATATGAAAAGAATATTGAGGAAGTTTGAACAGTCCATCTATAAATATTATATTCAAAAGTAAGTTGATTTTACTTTCTCTTACCTCTATTTATATGTTAATATATATAGAGAGAAAGTATTGGATTCATGTCAAAAATTCGATGTCGAGATTTTGATGGATCTTCACGTTTTGAGGTCCCCTGAATCCAAAAAAGTGGTTTTCGCGACATGGTCTGTCTGTCTGTCTGTGTGTGGTGTGTGTTCTATTTTAAGCATGAAGGAATTGAGCTATGAGGCTGAAATTTTATATTTAAGTTAAATACCCCCCGGGACCGAGAAAATAAGTTTTTAATCAAAATCGGCAAAAGAGTACTAGTACTTTACTGATGTACTTTTTCAGTTTTTTTTTTTGATTTTCTCAAAATTCGCTCTAACGATTTTGATTAAAATTCAAAAATCAATTATTTTTTAGATGCTCTTTAAAATGTATATTCTCATTTTGCCATCGAAATTGTTTGAAGCAACTTTACTATTGTGCTTCATAGGAAAGATAGGGAGAAATGGTTCCATGGTAACAAAATATAGATATTTTCCCATGTTTATAAATTTGACATCTTAAATTCTAATATATTGGCGGAAACTAAATATTTGTCGACACGAAAAATCTGGTGTGATAAGCACAGTATACAACTTTCGATTACCGAAGGAAAGAGAAAGCTGTGTGCTGTGCGCCAGTCACACCAGATTTTTTTATTTAAAATTCTTTCCGAATATTTTAACAAATTTTTAAAGTCGTCCTCTGGTAAAATTGAAGTGTAAAAAGTGGTCCCTGGCTTAAAACGAGTTGGAAACTTCTGGTCTAGGGTAATTCATTTCTAAATTTTTTTTTTTTTTATATATATTATTTTACACTTAATTTGTCTAGTTAGAAATTTCAAAAATTTTTTGGGGACTTGTTACAGAAAAGAGATAATTTTCGGAAAAGAAGTTAAATGAATTGGTTTTTGCAAATAACGAGACTAAAGGATTTTGGTGCAAAATAAAACAAAAATTAACCTGATGAGAAAAGCTTTTGTCTTCTTCTTTCCTATACATTTTAATGTTATTATGACTAATCCTTTTGGTTAGTATAAAGACATTTATTTATTATTAATCTTCTTTAATAAATTATTATTTTAAATCAGGCTAAATTGTAAAATCCATATTTATTAATTTATTATAATTATAATCAATGAACTGTACTATATTATTATACATCCCTTTAATTGACCTATTTATTAAAATTCTGAGGCGTGTTTACAATGGACTAAAGAAAATTAAAATAAGCACAAAAGAAAAAAAAATCTGGTGTGACTGGTCGCACAACATTCAAATTTCTCTTACCTTCAATAATCGTATTCTGTGCTTGCCACACCAGATTTTTGTGTCTACATATATTTAATTTCCCACAGTACGGCACATTTGTATTCAAGATGTAAAATTTATAATCATAGGAAAATATACCAATGCAACCATTTCTCCTATGAAGTATAAGAATAAAAATGTGCTTCAGAAGATTTCAATGGTAAAATGAGAATATACATTTTAAAGAGAATCTTAAAAATAATTGATATTTGAATTTTAA